>PVKM010007038.1:0-21065 GCA_004027735.1 Carollia perspicillata | reverse complement strand
TTTCTGAAGTTTCCTCCTTTTCTTTCATTTGGGGATTGTTTCTTTGTCTTCCCATTGTTTGAAAGACACTTCTTGTTAGCCTCTCCTTCTTAAATTGATCTGTTCTGATTCCCTGTGTTTATGGTGTGAATTTCTATGGTAGAAGACCTGTGAGAGTCACTGGTGCAGTGTTCTTGATCTCCTGAGCTCACTAGTCTTGGGCTGTCATTTATGTTGGCTCTCTGTGTGTCTTTGGGGTTTGATTGTTGTTGGGTCTTTCTTTGGTGGGTCCTTCCTTCCAGCTGGTTTACTGAGGGTCACTCTATCCACCATCTCTTGTATTCTGTTGTGCAGGTATGGGCATGTTGTGTTGAAGTTGTTTTTTTTTTCAAGTGTGCAAGGTTTTAAGAATTTTCTGTTGCTCTTGTTCAGTTGTTTGTTCTGAGTAATTTCTCCACCATTTAGTTTTATTTCCAGATAGGTCCTTGGTTGAGTTAGTGTAGCTTTCCTTCCCTCCTTCACCTCGTTCTGTTTGTTATTTGTTTTCAGTTTCTTTGTTGGTAGGTTTCCTCTTCCAGCAGATATCCTGGTGGTCACAGCTTTCACCTACTCTTTTCTGTCATCAGTTGGAGGGGTAAGGCAAAATGTGTTAAGACATTGGGAGTGTATTCTATGGTATATAAAGTACCAACCTGTAGAGAAGAGATAGGAGATCCTTTGGATATGTATAATGTTAATCGTGATATTTCACCCAACTTGCCACTGTGTAGAAAGGATGGAAAGAAGATAAGACTCTTGTTGGGTGGGGAAGGATTGTGAGTTGGCTCTGGAAAGCAGTGAGCTTGTGGAAGTTTAGATTATGAGGTAAGTGAGAGTAAAGGATAGAAAATATGTGTAGCGTGTGAGAGAATAGAGTTAACCACAGCAGTAGTAAAGTTCAGGATGAAATGAAGTGAGCTAAGATCTGTGAGTGTGGTGTGTAGTATTTACAACTGTTGAACAACAGTTATTTACAATAATAATGGAGCAACAATCATATGGCAGAATCTGTGTGGATAACAAGAATAGGAAGTATGGGATCTAGAGTAGTGTGCTAATGGAACACAAAAGAGGTAAAAGATGGCAAATTAAAAATACACTATGAAAGAGAGAAGAAGGGAAACCAGTCAAACAATGAAATTTAAGCAGCCAAGTGAAGAATACTAAACAGAAAGAAGAGAAATACAAAAAATAATAATAAAATAAAAGATGTAGGAATAATAAATAATAATAATACCAATATACAATAACTTGCAAGTTCTCTGGAGTAGCAAAATGAAATCTGTCTCACTGTCTAAGCTGTTGGGATAGCCGCTCTTTGGGTCCAACTCTGGTCTTTTCACAGCTCCAGGTTTTATTGTCTTACCTGTGGGAATAAAATAAAGAAGAAAAAGAAGGAAGATGAGATAAGAAGGGAAAGAAAGGAAGAAAGGAAGAAGGAATAAAAAAATAAAGCAAGAAAAAAAGGAAGAAGGAGTTAAAAAAAAAGGATTATTTTTTTTTTAAAGCCTCCTTCTGTCTTTAGACCAGCCAAGCCAGTTCTGCTGTTCTTCATGGCTGGGGGGATTTGGTTTCACTTTTCTCCCTTTCTGAGCTGCACTCACCCAGCCTCCAGCCCAGTTCTTCAGTTTGCTGCCAGGCCCCCAGTGCCCTTCTGAGCCCAGCCTAGGCCTTCAGTCCACCGGTTGCATTGTCTTTCAGGTACACCAATTAGAGGCAATTCACACACCACCTTCTTGCTCTTTGCTTTCCTAGATGCTAGGAACTGTCAGCATCCCTTCAGGCTAGTTCAGCCCCCGCCCTCTTACTTAAGTCTTTCTGGGGATTGCTGACTCCCTGAGTCCTACAGTTCTCCTCTGTGGGGGCATCTCTGCCTTCCTCTTAGAGAGCCAGTGGGCCCTGCAGGGCAGGGGTGCTGCTATGGCTGCTGCTGTGGATGCAGGTGCATGCTCCTCTGCTCCTTCCTGCGGGTACAGGGGTTGGGTGTGCAGTGCTTCTGGGTGGCAGGGTCAGGCCTGTGGGTGTGGCGGTACAGGTAGCCACCAGTTTCCCAGGGTCAGGCCCGCTCCCTCGCAGTGCTGCAGGAGTGTGCCCTCAGCCTATGCTACTGGGGCAGGATGGGCAGCCACTGGTCCAGCAGGTTTAGGTGTGCACTCTCCCCGGATCTTCAGGTGTGAGCATAGGGCCTCCTGCGCCACCTCAGAAACACCTCATGGCTGGGCAGGGTAAAGGGTGCAGGAGGCCGGGGTGGCTGCTGAGAAAAAATTCCCCAAAGAGCTGTCGAGTACCTCTTTTTCATTTTGAAAAATTTCTTCTGTGCAAGCCTGATTCTCCATACAAGGGCCTGGCCCCTTACACAGCCCAACTCTCCAACCATACCAATGACTATTCAGGTAAGGGTCTGTCATAGTCCAACTCTCCCTAGCCAGTGTCCACAGCCTCAGTGGGTACATACAGCCTCCATACATTTGCCACTTCATCCTTATTCCCCGCTCGCTCCCCCTCACCCCGCTGTGACTTCAAGCAACCAGATTTCTCCCGGTGCTGCTCAAACCTTGTTTGGCAAGGGAGGGAGCTGCTCACACAGCTCTCTCCCAAGAACACTACAGTAGACCTAGCAGGTGCTGGACCTGGGCCCGCAGCCACCCTGGTCCCCACACTGGACCCAGGGACCTTATTGTCCTGAAGCACTCACCTCACCGTCTGATTTTTCAATGTCCTCTACCATTTTTGGTCTCCAATCTTCATATATGCTGGGATACTGTTGGCTCTTTGCTCTGTTCCTCAGGAGACTGGCTAGGTGTTTCACCCATGTGCAGGGGGAGGTGAACTACGCTCCCACCTATCTTGCTACCATCTTCCCCCATCTTCTTTTTTTTCTAGTTTTCTAAGATGAAAACTTAGATTACTAATTTTATGTTTTTCTTTTTTTAGTACATGCATTCACTGCTGTAAATTTCCTTCTAAGTACTGCTTTTCATGCATCCCACAAATGTTGATAAGTTGTGTTTTTATGTTATTGAATTCAAAATATTTTTAAATTCCTCTTGGGATTTCTTCTTTCTTCCAGTGTCACTTATATCTGTGTTGTTTAATCTTAAATATTTGTGTTTTCCAGTTATCTTCCTATTATTAATTTTTTAGTTTAATTTCATTGCAATCTGAGAACTAACATTGCCTAATATATCTTTTTTTACATTTATTAAGGTATGTTTCATAGCCCAGAATGTGCTCTGTCTTGGTGAATGTTCCAAATTCCATATAAACTTGATAAAATATGTATTCTTCTGTTTTGGGATGAAGTAGTCTAATAATGTTAATTATGTTTAATTAAGTGATAGTGTCCTTGAGTTCAACTATGTTCTTACTGATTTTCTTCCTTTTGTATTTGTTAATTTTTGAGAGTGGGATGTTAAGTTCTGCAATTATAATAATGGATTTATTCATATCCATGGATTTCTATTAGGTTTTGTATCATATAGTTTGATATTTTGTTGTTAGGTTCATACACATTAAGAATTGTTATGTTTTCTTTGAGAACTGACCACTTTATCTTCATGGAATTCCTTTCTTTATTCCTGAAAACTTTATTTGAGTTTGCTCTATTTAAAATTAATATAGCTACAACTAACTGATACAAGATGGCTGAGGAGTGAGTGAAATCTACACTAACTTCCTCCCAGGACCAACTTGGAATTATGAGTAAATTGCAGAAAAATCATTCAGAATAAATAACTGAACAATAATGGGAGAGAAGCCATATGACCATGGACAGACAGAAGAAAGAGCTTCACCACAAAGTAAGTAGTAAGGAGATCACAGGAGATGCAAGAGGGCTGGCTGGGCTCCCATGGGCAGCCGCTGAAGTCCTGGAGGAATATTTCAGTGTCTGGTGAGATCCCACTGGGAAGTGTAGGGTCTAAACTCCAAGCTGGGACCCCAGCCTACAGCATCAGAGCCTGAAAAGTATCCAGAAAACATCTAGCTGTGAAAAGCAGCAGGGTTTCTCTCTGCCAGAGACAAACAGCTAGAGATACAGAGAGCCTTATAAAGGGCCAACACATAAATGTTCATTTGCAGGCACTTACCCTGAGCTCTGACAAAAGGAGTGCAGAGAGGATTAGAGACACTTGGGGCTGGTGGGTTTGGGGAGAGAATTGAGAGAGCAGTCACCAGGATCCTGGTGCTGAGTCATCCCCTATTCTGTAGGAACCATCTTGCTCAGGAAGGCCACCTCCCTCCAAGTGGCATCAGTTTGAAGGGAAGCAATAGCACTACGTTCAGGAATTACTCTGCCCTACCCTGGGTGCTTAAGCCTGACTACTGGTTACAAGGTGAGCAGATTAACAATTGGAGGAGTTATCCAAAAATGGTAAATTCCTGTAGTCTTGAACAGGCTATCTAAGGCCAAACTGGGATACTACTTGACATCACCAGAGGCAGATGCAGAGAGAAAAATACAAAAACAGTGCACTTGCAAAATAGTGTACAAGGATTGACTCTCAGTCAGTCAGCCAGAGGGAAGAACCTACCAAAGAATAACCCAACAACAACCAAAACCCAATTATAATCACATAAAAGCCATGAGGGGCAGTACAAGAGCATCAAGCACAGATGATGAAGAAGTTTTCACCAATGAGTTCAACAGACCTCCTGCCATAAAAGATCACATCATGAAACCAGGGAGTCAAAGCAGATAAATATAACAAGCAGAAAAAAAACAAAACAAAACAAGAAGGGTCACCTAAAATGAGGAGAAAAAGTAATAACCTCCAGTAGAAAGAATAGGAGGAATTGCCAAAAACATTGGTAAATGAAATTGAGGAAGCCAAACTATCAAATATCAAGTTCAAAATAATGAATAAAAGGGTGCTCAAGGAGATCAATCAGTAAGAACTTCAAAGAAACCCAGGAACCTTCAAGGAACTTACTGTGAACTACACGAGCATGAAAAAGGACATAGAAAAAATCAATAAGAGCCAGGAAGAAATGAAAAATACAACATCTCAAATATGAACAAGTAGAAGGAATTAAAAGCATGTTAGAATGAAGCACAGGATTGAATCAATGAGTTGGAGGACAAGATAGAAAAAAATTTCCAGAAGGAAAAAAAAAAAGAAAGAAGGAAAACAAACAAACAAACAAACAAAAAAGACTCAAAAAGAATGAGGAGAGGTTTAGGGAGCTTCAGGAAAACAAGAAATGTAATAATATCTGTATAACAGGGTTACCAGGAGGAGAAGAGGAGGAGCAAGGGATAGAAAACCTGTTTGAAAAAGTAATGATAGAGAACTTCCCTAACTTGATGAGAGAAAAGTCTACAAGTACAGGAAGCACAAAGGGTCTAAATCAAGATGAACCAAAGAAGCCCACTCCAATACATCATAATTAAAATAGCAAAATTCAAAGGCAAAGAGAGAATCTAAAATGCAGCCAGGGAGAAACGGTAACATACTAGCACTTGATTTCTCAACAGAAACACTACAAGCCATAAGAAAATGGCAATAAATATTCCAAGGAATGAAAGCAAAGGCCTATAACCAAGACTACTCTACCCACCAAAGGTAGAGTAGTCTATCCTTATTTCACCTGCCATTTAAAATGGCAGGTGAAATAAGGAGTTTCTCAGACAAAAAAAAATGGCTAAAAGAATAAACCTCCAACACAGCACTGCAAGATGAGCTAAAGGGACTGCTTTAAGAAGCTGAAGAAAACAAGTGATAGAGAGGAACCCAGGTGCAAAGTGTAAAATGGCAATGAATAAGTGTGTATCAATAATTACCTTAAATGTAAATGGATTAAATGATCTAATCAAACGCCATAGGTTAGGTGAATGGATAAGAAAACATGACCTGCACATACACTGCCTAAAAGAGACCCGCCTCAGAAAAAAAGACATACAGAGACTGAAAATGAAGTGTTGGAAAAAAATATTCCAAGCAAATGTAAAGGGAAAAAAAAAAGCCATAGTAACAATACTTATATCAGACTAAACAGATTTAAAAACAAGGGCCATAAAAAGAGACAGAGAAGGTCACATCATAATACTGAAGAGAAGAATTCACCAAAAAGACATAAACATTGAAAACATACAAACAACCAAAATAGGAGCACCCAAATATGTAAGGAAAATCATGGAGGAATTCAAGAAAGAGATAGACAGCAGTACAAATATACTAACGCATTTTAACACCCCACTGTCAACAATGGATAGATCTTCTAAACACAATATCAACAAGGATATTGTGGAACTGAATGACACATTAGATCAAATGAACTGATATATATATATATATAGAATCTTTCATCCCAAAGAAGCAAAATACATATTCTTTTCAAATGCACATGGAACATTTTCAAAGATAGACCACATGATAGGACACAAGCTTCAAAAAAGACAAAATTGAAATCATGCCAAACATTTTTTTTTTGGACCACAGAGGCTTTAAACTGGAAACCAATCTCAAGAAAAATAGTTAAAAAATATTCATGGAGACTGAATAGCATGCTATTAAAAGTGAATGTGTTAATAACAAAATCAAGGAAGAAATAAAAAAGTTTCTGTAAAGAAATGAAAATGAACACACAACAGTCCAAAACCTATGGGACACAGCAAAGGCAAGTTCATAGGCAAGTTGAGAGGGAAGTTCATAGCAATATAAAGCTACCTAAAAAAGACAGAAATATTTCAAGTAAACAACCTATCCTTACATCTACAAGAACTGGAGTACAACAAACAAAGCCCAGAAAGAGCTGAAAAAAAGAAATAATCAAGATCAGACTAGAATTAAAGGATATAGAGCCTAAAAGAAGAATTCAAAAAATCAATAAAATCAGATCCTTGAAAAGATGAACAAAATCAACAAGCCCTAAGCAGACTCATCAAGAAAAAAAGGGAGAGGACCTAAATAAGTAAAATCAGAAATGAAGGAGGAGAAATTACAACCAAAACCACAAAAAATACAAAGGATTTTAAGAAATTACTGTGAACAATTATATGCCAAGAAATTGGACAAATTCCACAAAATGGTCACATTTTTTTCGAAACATATAATCTTCCAAAACTGAATGAAGAAGGAGAAAGCCTGAACAGACCTATAAAAACTAATGAAATTGAAGCAATAATCAAAGAACTCCTGTCACAAAAAAGCCCTGGGACAGACAGTTTCCCAGGAGAATTTCACAAAACATTTAATGAAGAGCTAACCTCAATCCTTCTCAAACTATTACAAAAAATCCAAAAAGAAGGAAGACTCCCAAAACCTTTTTATGTGGACAGCATCATCCTAATTCCAAAACCAGATAAAGACACAACAAAGAAAAAAAAAACTATAGGCCAATATCACTGATGAATATAGATACTAAAATCCTCAATAAAATTATGGCAAACTGGATCCAGCAACACATTATAAACATTTTACATATTGATCAAGTGGGATTCATCCCAAGGATGCAAGGTTATTATAATATTTGCAAATCAATAAATGTTATATGTCACATAAGCAAATGAAAAATGAGAGCATATAATCACATTAATAAATGCCGGAAAAGCATTTGATAAAGTACAGCACCCATTTATGATAAAAACACTTAGCAGAGTGGTAATAGAGAGATTTACCTCAACATAGTAAAGGCTACATACAACAAACCTAGAGCCGACATCATGTTCAATAAGCAAAAACTAATCATTTTCTCCCTTACATCAGGCACAAGACAAAGGTTCCTGCTTTCACCACTGCTATTCAACATACTATTGGAAGTTCTAAGCACAGTGATCAAACAAGAAAAAGAAATAAAAGACATCCAAATTGGAAAGAAGAAAGTAAAACTGTTATTGTTTGCAAATGACATGATCATGCAGATAGAAAACCCTATCCTACTATTTAGGCCCCACCAAAATATTATTCAACCTAATAAGTGAATTTGGCAAAACAGTGGGATACAAAGTCAATATTCAGAAATTGAGGGCCTTTTTGTATACCCACAATAAGTATCAGAAAAAGAAATTAAGAAAATCATTTCATTTACTATAGCATCAATAAAAATAAAATATCTAGGAATATACTTAACCAAGGAGGTAAAAGATCTGTACTCAGAAAACTATACAACTCTGAAGAAAGGAATTAAGGAAGGCACAAATAATGAAAGTATATGCCGAGTTCATGGATTGAAAGAATTAACATCATTAAAATGTCCATACCACCCAAAGCAATTTACAGATTCAACACAATCCCTATTAAAATGCCAATGATATATTTCACAGATATAATACAAATATTTCAAAAATTTATATAGAACCATAAATGACCATGGATCACCTCAGCAATTTTGAGAAAGAAGAATAAAGTACAAGGGATCACAATAGCTGATATGAAACTATATTACAAGGTCACTGTAATCAAAGCCATCTGTTATTGGCATAAGAACAGATACATAGATCAGTGGAACAGGTAGAGAAACCAGAAATAAACCCAAGTCTCTATGGTCAATTAATATTCAACAAAGGGGGCAGAAACATAAAATGGAGTAAAAATAACCTCTACAATAAATGGTGGTGGGAGTTCTGGACAGGTACATGCAAAAAAAAAAATGAAACTACACTACTAACTTACACCATACCCCAAAATAAACTCAAGATGTATGAAAAACTTAAATATGTATTCTGACCCCATAAAAGTCCTAGAGGAGAACATAGGCAGGAAATTTTCAGATATTCAATGCAGCAGTATTTTCACCAATAGTTCCCATAGAGCAAGAAATATAAGAGAAAGAATAAATAAATGGGACTATATAAAATTAAGAAGCTTCTGCATGGCTAAAGAAAACATCAGCAAAATCAAAAGGGAACCAACCATATTGGAAAACATATTTGCCAATGATACCTTGGACAAGGGTTTGATCGACAAAATATATAAAAAAGCTCACATGACTCTACACCAGGAAGACAAACAATACAATTAAGAAATGGGCAAGAGACCTGAACAGACACTTCTCCAAAGAGGACATTCAGAAGCCTCATAGGTGAGAAAGGATGTTCAACATCACCAGCCATCAGACAGATGAAAACCATGAGATACCACTTCACACTGATAAAGAATGGCCATCATTAACAAATCAACAAATAAATACTTGTGAGTTTGTGGAGAAAAGGGAACCCTAGTACACTGCTGGTGGTAATATGGAACTGGACAATATTGCTCTCAGTGAAATAAGCCAGGCAGTGAAAGACAAATACCCTATGATCTCACCTACAAGTGGAACCTAATCAATAAAACAAACAAGCAAGCAAAATATAACCAGAGACATAGAAATAAGGAATAAACTGATAGTGATCAGTGGAGAGGGGTTAGGAGGATAACATGGTAAAGAAGGGGAAGAGTCAAGTCAAGGAACTTGTGCAAAGGACCTATGGTGAAGGACAATGGGGTGGATAGTGTCTTTGGGAGTGGGGTCCTACAGGGCAAGGGAGAGCACCAGAAGTTAAATAAGGACAACTGTAACTAAACAATAATAAAAAAATAATAAAGCTGTAAATACTTTATTTTGATTAGTATTAGCATGGTATTTTTTCTATATCCATTTACTTTCCTTTATTTAAAAAAATTATTGTTGTTCATTAATAGAAGTCTCTATGTGGCTTCTTCTTTATATCCTTAGTTACAGGATTTCTGTTCAGCTAGTTCTTGGCCGGTTCTGATTGACAGTTTTTCTGTAGTTTAGTTATAATTTTGACATTGTTATGAAAGTTTTGAGGACTGCATTTACCTATTCTGCTATCTTAACCAGAATTCTACAATCTTTTGAATACGTTTCTGCCTTTTAGTGAGCCTATGCCTCTGGATTGTAAAGTTTACAAATATTTCCCTGTGTTTTCATCCACCTTAGGTGAGACAGGATGGTTAGATAAAACTGGAGATGAGTTTTTATTTTCTTCAGGTCAGGTAGGCTTTGATAATAACCCAGCAAGTTAGATTCTGATTAACTAGTTTCCCTGAGATCAGGTCTTATTAAGAACAGAGTGCTCTGGTATTTTCCAAAAACAATTCTGTCCCCTCCTGCCAGATGCATGAAAGGATTTTTCTCTGGTATTTTCTGTGGCAACCTCATCCTGCTCCTAAATGTAAAACTCACAATACTATAGGGGCCCTCCTATGATAGGGACCTCTGGAGTTTTTAAATCTGACTTGTCTGCCTCTAGTATTTTGTCAATTATAGCTCAGAACTCTGTACCCTACCACCAGTTCCCAAAGCAATTTCCTCTAGCGAGTCTCTTCTCTGGTCAGCCATGACTCATTGTATTCTCCCATTTTCTTTTCAATCTTAGAAAAAATGTTTGCCCTGTTTCCTCCCCTCTTTTATGGATCCTATAAAAGTAGTTGATTTTTCAGTCTACTCAGCTATTTTTCTATCTTAATTTCAGCAAATACCTTTGAGGAGAAAATCACCAAGTTTTGATGATGTGTGTGTGTTGTGTGTGTGTGTTGTGTGTGTGTGTGTGTGTGTGTGTGTCTGTGGTTTATTCCTCTAAGGAATTTTTGCCATTTAATTCCTAGCTATGTTAGTAACTCTTCAATGATTTTCACAGCTGTTATTTTTCATTGTATCTGAATTTAATTTTTTTTGCAGAAGTTGGCCTACCTCAAGATATTCTATTTTTTTCAAACTTAGAAATCCCCTCTTTATGAGAGATAGAGTAATATATAGTAACAACTTTAGAATTAGAAAGATCTGTGATCCATTTTTGACTCTGTCAGTTACTAATTATGAGAACTTAAACATGTTTCCTTAACCTCTTCTAGACCAAATTTACAAAATAATATGATTATTGGAGCTGACATATTAATGAAAAAATAAGTACTAAGAATAAATGCACTAATTATAAAATATGGTTAATGCTATAAAGGAATTACAATTATGCATCATCAGTATTTACATATTATTTAGTTATATGGAAATTACAGCATCCTTTATGGAAACAGGATAAATAAGAGAAGAGGTTCCAAAGCAACATTTTGAGAAAACTACATCAACATTTTAAAATATAAGAAGAAAAGTTGATAATAAATAAAAGGTGAAAAATTGTGAGTATGTGGCATCATAGAACTGGGAAAGGAAAATATTGGTAGAAAAAAATAGATAGCTCTGTCAAATTATGCTATGATGTAAAATAAGATCAGGAAAAATATTGACCATTGGATTTGACAATGAGAAAATTGTTTGAAACCGTTAGGAGCACAGTTGCAGTAGATTTTTGTGGACAAACCAAGTAGAGATGAGCTGAAGAATGAATTAGAGATAAAGAAAGACTGCTTGTTTAGACAACTTTTTAAAGAAAGTTAACCTTGAAGAGAGGATAGGGTTATGCTTACAAAATTTCAATAGACCGTTTCTCAAGACCTGCACCTTTAAATCCTACAGGTAAGATTGAGATTGCTCCTTAGTCTCAGTACTTTTTTTCTCTCATTTTGTTTTCATTGAGCCCTCTCTTTTGTTGCCCATTCACACAGCTTCTCTTTCTCCTTTTCTTTTTCTCAGTGGTACAACTAATATTGTCTTGGTTCAGACTGTATGATTTTTAACTGAAGTTGAGTTCTTTTAAAAAAACTTTTAAATATAATATTTGAGATTATGATTACTTTATATAAATTAGTTAATTTATATTTCTTATTTATTTAAACCTTTCAAAATAGTAAAACAATTTGTCTTAAAATATTGTAGTCAAATTGCAGAGTTCCTAAAGAAAATAAAAGACAGATTGTAGACACAGCAAAATGGTGGAATAGAAAATATGCAGGATTCTGAACCAAAAATCCTGAGTTCAAGTCAAATTTATGTGTGTTGTCTTGGAAGTGGAGGGGGAACAATAGGAGTTGGGCAGTGTGATTAGGTGCTGTCTGTATATGGATGTGTAGATTATAAGGTGAGAAGGTGAATGGGTGAATGAGCGAAGATGACCAAGGGTAAAACACAGAGACCTACTAGAGGATGCACAGAAGAGGAGCAACTTGCAGTGGTAACTGAGAAGGAGATGTGGGTGCATTGAGGAATGAGGAGAGGAAGAGAGAGGAATGGACTCTGAACCTATTTCCTGGGCAACATAAGTAAGCAGCAAATGTTTGAGAAAGAGCCTCTGTGTGGTAGTGGATGAAGCAGAAAGAATGCCAGGAAATGAGGTGAGATACTGGATGGAACACATCAAGCACTTGCCACATGCCAGAAGCTTCTCTTACTTTACACGTGCACACTGCATTTATCTCGTTAACAGCCTTCTATCATCTCCATGTGACACATGAAGAGATTAAGGGTTAAAGACACTAAAGTTGCACTTTGAGTTGTGTTGGAGTGGGGATTCTAACTGTTCATCTAGGTCAAAAGATGCACTCTTCATTCCACTCCACCCAATGCTTAGTACATGCTAACAGTGGCCAAAATCTAGCTGAAGTGTGATGCCTTCTGGGATGCTTTCCCCTACTTTGGCCATACTGAGATATGTAGCCTTGGGTTGAGGAAGCATTGAGTGAGGTGAAGGGCACAAGCTTTGGAACCTGACTTCCAGGGTTCAAATAATAGACCTATCAATATCACACCACAGTGACATCATCCCCTTAACCTTGCAGAACCTAGGAAGTAGGGTTGTTAATAAGCATATTCATATGTTTGTACTCATAATATTACTATATTATTACATTTATGCCAATTAATATATATTAACCTATTTAAGTTTCACAATACACAAATGATGAAGAAACAATTATTCCCATTCACAATGAAGATGGGGAAGCATACATGGGGAAAAATACTTGCAAAAGATCACTGAGCTCAGGTGTTTGATAATATTATCACTGTGGCCCAGCCCTGTAGGGCCATCATTCCCTTCTTCTGCCCACTCTCCAACCTCTGCTCTCATCACAGTGAAACTAGTCTCAGATGTTGACTTTGTCTCCTTCAAGACTGAGTTGGTCCTTGTTTATGGTGAAGCACAGCACCAAGCAGAGACCCTGGGCCCCCATGTATTTTTTATACTTATTTTATAAATGAACAAATGAGGGGAAAAGTATTGGAAATCTTATAGCTGAACCAGTGTGTTGTTTTTGACACTAATAGACAGTTTCACCCCAGAAATACCTCAAAAACCAGAGGCTTTCCTCTCAGATGGGTCTGACATTATTAAAGTTTGTTTTTGTTCTTAAGGAATTACTCGCTTCTGATCTATTCATGGGAAGGCTATGGGACTTTGGCAAATGGCCAAAATCTTTCTGTGTCTAAGTTTCAAATCTATGAAGCAGTCTTCTTGAAAAGGGATTACATGCTATGCACTGAAGAATGTGACAACTAAAATTTTGTGAATTTTATTTTAATATAGTTAGAACACAAGATTAATTTTGTTAAAATTAAAGTGTGCAATACAGCAGTGATTTTCAACCTTTTCATCTGATGGCACATGTAAGTTACTAAAATTCTGAGGCACAGCAAAAATACATATTTTTGCCAATATAACAAAAAGTAACTATAATTTTGACTCATTCACACAGGACGCCTATTGTTGTGTTGACTGTTGTCATTTTCATTTGACAATCCAAAGGAAAAGTGGTCAGTGCTTCTGACTAAATAGTGAGGTATTGCATGTTTTAAAAATTCTTTCTACATATCAATTTAAAATCACTATGACATAGTATTGTTAACTAGAGATTCAATGTCATGCAGCAGATTTCTAGAACTTATTCATCTTGTTTAACTGAAACTTTATGCCTACTGATTAGTTACTCCTCATTTTCCCCTCCCTAGCCCCTAGCAACTATCATTCTATTCTATGAATTTGACTATTTCAGATATTGCATATATGAGTGGAATCATGCAGTTTTTGTCTTCCTGTGACTGGCTCATTTTATTAGCATAATGTTCTTGAATTTCATCTATATTATAGCATACTGAAACATTTTCCTTATTTACAAAGCAGAATATTATCTCATTTGTGTGAGTGTGTATTTGGACATTAAGTTTTTTCCACATCATGACTGCTGTGAATAGTGGTGCAGTGATTATGGGAGTGCTAATATCTTGTCAAAATCCTGATTTCAATTCTTTTGGATAAATACTCAAGAGTAGGTTTGCTGGATTATATGGTAATTCTATCTTTACTTTCTTGAGGAAGTTCTATACAGTTTCCCATAATGATTGCACCATTTTGCATTCCTACTAACACTGCTATGCATGAGGGTTCCAACGTTTTCACATCTTCACAGCAGCTCTCTTTTGTTTTCTGACCATAGCTATCCTAGCAGGTGTGAAGTGTATCTCACTGAGGTTTTGATTTGAGTTTCCCCAATGGCCAGTAACAGCCATCCAGCCTTTTTTGTATACTTATTGGTCATTTGCATACCTCCTTTAGAGAAATTTCTACTCAAGTTCTATACCATTTTGTCATAAAGTTGCTTTTAGCTCCTGAGTTGTAGGTGTTGATTGTGTATTTTGGATAGTAACTTCTTCTATCAGACATATTGGTCACAAATTTTTTTCCCCATTTTGTTGGTTGATTTTCACTCTATTTTCTTTGCTCTTCAGAGCTTTTTATTTTGATGTATTCCCATTTGTTTATTTTTATTTTTTTGACTACGCTTTTGATATCATATCCATAGACAAATGTCATAAAGGTTTTCCCCATGTGTTTTCCTAGGAGTTTTATAGTTTTGGATATTACCTTTAAGTTTTCCATTCATTTTGAATTGATTTTTGTGTATGGTGTAAGATAAAGTCACTTTTTTCTTTTGTTTATAGCTATTCATTTATTGAAGAGACTTTGCATTCCCCATGGTGTATTTCTGGCACCCTTGTCAAAGGTCAGTTGACACATTATGTGTGGATTTATTTATTTATTTTACTTTTATTCCACTATCTTCTGTAATATATGTCTGTCTTTATGCTAGTACCATGCTGTTTTCATTATTGTAGCTTTGTAATATATTTTAAAATTAGGAAGTGTGATGCTTCTAGCTTTTTCTTTTCTCAAGATTGTTTTGGAGAGGAGGAGAAGATGGCAGAGAGTGAATGGAAGTCATGGTAACCTCATCCCAGGGCCATTCTGGAATTACAACTCAATTGTGGAGAAACCACGTGGAACAAACAACTAAGCAATAGCTAGAGAGAAGCCATATTATTTTGGAAAGACAGAAGAATCAGCTTCATCATAACCTGCCTGGTAAGGAGTGCAGTAGAGACTTGAGAGGACTGGCTGGGAGCACATGGGCAGCAGCACTGGATGAATAATTAAGCAGCCCATTGGATCCCCCTGAGAAGAATGGGTTCTAAACCCTAAGCTAGATTCCCAGCCTAGAGCACCAGAACCCAAAAAGTACACAGGCAACAATGAACACCAAAAAGCAGCAGGGTTGCTCTCTGCCAGAGACAGAAAGCTGAAGATGTAACAGCCGTTTAAAGGGCCAACACACACATTCTCATGTGTAGCCACTCACTCTGGTCTCTGGAAAAAGCAGGAACAGAGTGGGCTAGAGACACCTGAAGAGAGACTTGGGACTGAAGCTTTGGGAGAGAACTGAGACAGTAGATGCTGGGATCCCAGGACTGTGCTCAGGCAGACCACTTCCCTGAGCAGCAGCAGCTTGAGGGGGAAACAATAGCCCTGACCCCAGGAGGGTATCTGCCCTGGTCCTGTGGTGCTTAAGCCTCACTGCTGAGTGCAGAGTGACCAGATTAACAACCAAAGGAGATAGTCAGAGGCAGTAGATTCATGGCAAAGAGGAGAGGACAGAGTGGACTAGAGAAACTTGAGGAGAGATTGGGGACAGAGGCCTTGGAAGAGAACTGAGAGAGTAGCCACCACAATCCTGGTGCTGAGTGATCCCCATATGGCAGCAACCGTGATACTTAGGCAGACCACTCCCTTCTAAGCAGCAGTCGCCTGAGGGGAAACAATAACCCTGACCCCAGGAGGTATTTAGCCATGCCCTATGGTGCTTAAATCTGATTGCTGACTGTAGAGTGAACAGATTAACAACTGAAAGAGACAGCAATGGACAACAGATCTCTGGAAGTATCATACAGATTTCCTAGGGTCAGACAGGGTCAAAATTTGACATTACCAGAGCAGATCCAGAAAATAAAAAAAGAAAAACAATGGTAAATACAAGAGGCTACCGACAGAAAAGCCACTGTGGTCTTCTCCATGATTTGCAATCATTTCATTTGTGCATAGTTTATTTAACATTCATTTCTTGTCCAACAAGTTTGTACACATTAAGTCACTAGATTTTATACTATGGTATGTTTCAATTCACATAATTTGCCCCTCCCTCCTCTTAGCCCATTTTACCTTCCACTTCGCTTGCATTATTTTCGTTTCAAATTTCGTCTTCTCTCTTGTTATAACTTGTTTCCATTCTTCATTCTTACTATTTCTCCCCCATCCAGACAAAATAAAAACTTGCCAGAGTCATCTCACATCTTTTTTATCTGCTCCTTAAATATAGGTGTTCTCTCTCCACCTTTAACAACCTTTGCTACTTGGTTGCATGTGGGTAGGATAGTTGTTTTTGCTTTTTATTTTTCAATTTTATCTCTAGAGCTTCGCTAATCTGTATTTCAAATATCGAATTGTACAGGTCCCCTCTCCTACACTTTTTTTGTCTCCAATTTTAATATTGCCATCTTAGTCTGTTTTTTTTTATTTTTTTTTTGTCTTTCTTCTATTTCTTTTTTATGCTGACCTTTTATTTTTCTTTATTCCCCCCTTTTTTACTTTTTCCTTTCTCCCTATATCCCAAATTGTGATTTTCCTCTCTCTTACCTTGGTTGTTGTTCCTCACTCTTAGTATTTGCTTTCCCTCTATCATTTCAAAATCACTTCCCATTTTTCTAAATATCACTTAGACTTTTCTTTGTTTCTCTACCCTCTTATTCCCATGCCATCTATGTTAATTTTAGCTCATTTCTTGTTGATAGTATTGTGGTGGATCTTTCCCTCCAATTTGGCTATAAATTTTTGTTGATTATTTACTATTTTCCTTTCTGTCTCTCACTTTATTTTATATTCTTTTAATTTCTTCTTAAACTTAATAATATGCTTTATTCTCATAACCCATTCCACATTGTTCATTCCTATTTTATTTGTGATGTAAAATTTACCTTCACTCTTTCCACTGCTTTAAGTCCCAACTCTTATTAATGTTTCTCCCTCTACTCTTTCATAATCATTTTTCTTTCAGTAGATCATCTCATATCCCCTCTCCTTTCTTACAATAGTCTTAATCTCTTTATGCCATTATTAATACTGGTTCATTTGTTATTGATAGTGGGATTGTGGGGAAGTTATTTTAGGGGGAGGGGATTTGTTTCCTGGGCTTTACGATTTTGTTCTGAGAGCACCTGCACAATAGCACACAAGACATGGTAGGCAGAGTGATTCTCAGTCAACAACCTGGAGGGAAGTACCCACCAAAGAAAGACCTCATTACAATGAAAACCCAATTACATATAAAGAACAAGCATAAAAGGCATAAAGGGCATCCCAAGAGCAACAAATTCAGAAGATTGAGATACTGCACCACTGAATCTCACAGGCCTCCTACCATAGAAGTTCAAGCCACAAAGATGAAACAAAACCAGAGCAGCAATACTTATAGCTGAAGAAATAGACTTCAAAAGAAAGTCCATAAAAAGAGACACAAAAGGACACTTCGTATTTATCAAGGGAAGAATACCTCAAGAAGACATAAATATTATAATCATATATGATCCCAACATAGTAGCATGCAAATAAATAAGGAAATTCTTAGAGGGATTCATGAGAGAGATAGACAGCAACAAAATTATAGCAAGGAATGTTAACACCCCACTGTTAATAATGGATAGATCTTCCAAACAAAATACCAATAAGAATATTATAGAACTGAATAATACATTAGATCAAATGGACTCTCCCTCTCTCTATGTGTGTGTGTGTGTGTGTGTGTGTGTGTGTGTGTGTGTGTGTTTGTGTGTGTGTTTAGGTATATATGTGTATACACATATAGGCATATGTATAAATATATACATATATAGGTATATAGGTATACAGGTATACACATATATACCTATATACATACACACACATATATATGTGTGTGATATATGTGTGATGCTACAACTGATACTACACACACACACATATGTGTGTATGTGTGTGTGTAGAGAGAGAGACAGAGAGAAAGAGAGGCAGAGAGAGAGCCAGAGTCAGAAACAGAGAGACACACAGAGAGAGAATCTTTCATCTCAAAGAAGCAAAATACACATTCTTTTCAAATGCACATGGAACATTTTCAAAGTTAGACCACATGATAACGACACAAAACAAGCCTCAACAAGTTCAAGAAAATTAAAATCATATCAAGTATTTTCTTAGACATCAAGGGACTAAAACTAGAAACCAACATCAAGGAAAAAATTAAAAACTATTCAAACTCATAGAGACTGAATATTAAAGAATGAATGGGTTAGTAATCAGGTCAAGGAAGAAATAAAAATGCTTCTGGAAAGAAATGAAAATGAACACACAATGGAGAAGATAGGCTTGAAAGAGAACTTCATAACAATACAAAACTACCTACAAAAGGTAGAAACATTTCAAATAAACAACCTAACCTTACATCTACAAGAATGGAGTGTAAACAACAAAGAAAGCCCAGAGCAAGTAGAAGGAAGGGAATAACCAAGATCAGAGAAGAATTAAATGACATAGAGCCTGATTAAATGACATTGAGCCTAAGAACAATTCAAAGGCTCAATAAATTAAGGAGCTGCTTATTTGAAAAGATAAACAAAATCAACAAAGCTTTAACCAGATTCATTAAAAAAAATGAGGCAAGACCCTAATAAATAAAATTAGAAATGAAAGAGGGTAGATTACAACTGATACTACAGAAATACAAAGGATTGTATGAAATTACTATGAACCAGTATATGCCAAGACATTTGAAACCTGGGTGAAAGGGAAAAATATTTAGAAAAATATAATTTTCCAAAACTGAAACAAGGAGAAGCAGAAAGCTTAAACAGACTAACAGCTGATGAAATAAAGCAGTAATCAAAAAACTCCTGTCACATAAAGACCCTGGGTAAGATGGTTTCACAGGAGAAATTTACAAAACTTTTAAGGAAGGGATAACCCCTATCCTTCACAGACTATTCCAAAAAAATCCAAAAAGTGGGAAGGCTCCCAAACTATCTTTATAAGCATGGCATCATCACAATCCTAAAACCAGACAAAGACACAACAAAGAAAGAAAAGTACAGGCCAATATGGTTGATAGGTGCTAAAATCCTCAACAAAGTACTGGCAAACTGCATCCAGCAATACATCAAAAAGATCATACACCATGATCAAGTGGGATTCATCACAGGGATGCAAAGATGGTACCATATTCACAAATTAATAAACATAATACATCACATAAACAAAAGACAAAAATCACATGATCATATCAATAGATGCAGAAAAAGTATTTGATAAAGTATAGCACCCATTTATGATAAAAACACTCAGCATAGTGGGAGTAGAGGGAGCATACCTCAACATAATAAAGGACACATATGAAAAACCTACAGCCAACATCATACTCAATGGACAAAAATTGAAAGCTTTTCCACTAAGATCAGGAACAAGACAAGGATGTCTGCTATCACCACTTCTATTCAGCCTACTATTGAAAGTATTGGACAGAGCAATCAGACAGGAAGAAGAAATAGAAGTCATCCAAATTAAAAAGGAAGTAAAACTGTTTCTGTTTACAGATGATATGATAGTGTATATAGGAAAACTTACAGACACCACCAAAAAACTACTCAACCTAAAGAGTGAATTTGGCAAAACAGCATGATACAAAGTCAATATTCAGAAATCAAAGGCATTTTTATACACCAACTATGAAATATCAGAAACAGAAATCAAGGGAAAAATCCCATTTGCTATAGCAACAAGAGTAATAAAGTACCCAGGGATAGACCTAATCAAGGAGGTAGAAGACCTGTAGTCAGAAAACTACACAATGTTGAAGAAAAAAGTTAAGGAAAACAAAAATAAATGGAAGCATCTACCATGTTCATGAGTTGGAAGAATTATTATCAAAATGTCCATACTATCTAAAGCAATTTATATGTTTAATGCAATCCCTATTAAAATACCGATGATATATTTCTCTGCTGTAGAACAAACATTTAAAAAATTTATATAGGTAAACAACCCCGACGAGCTGCAGCAATTTTGAGAAACAGGAAAAAAATAGGAGGGACCACTTTACCTGACATCAAAGTATATTACAAGACCACAGTAATCAAAACAGTCTGGTACTGGCATAAGAACTGACACATAGATCAATGCAACATGATAGAGAGCCCAGAAATAAACCCAAGTTGGAATGGTCAATTAGTATTTGACAAAGGGGATAGAAGCATAAAATGGAGTAAAAATAGCTTCTTCAACAAATTGTGTTGGAAAATCTGGACAGTTACATTGCAAAAAAATGAAACTCTACCACCAATTTACAGTATACAGCAAAATAAACTCAAAGTGGATAAAAGACTTAAAAATATGTTGCAACACCATAAAAGTCCTAGAGGAGAACATAGGCAGGAAAATCTCAAAATTGCCATGTTGGAAAATGTTCACCGATATATCCCCTAGAGGAAGGGACATAAAGGAAAGAATAAACAAATGGGGCTTCATCAAAATAAAATGCTTCTGCGTGGCTAAAGAAAATGTCAGCAAAATGAAAAGGGAACCAAACATATGGGAAAATATATTTGCCTATGATAACTTGGACAAGGGTTTGATCTCCAAAATATTTAAAGAACTCACATGACTCTACTTCAGGAAGAAAAACAATCCAATTAAAAAATTGGCAAGGATCCTGAAAAGACACTGTAGGGGCCCAACGGCCATAAGGGGTTAAGGAGAGGGTTTCTCACCACGGGAGTGGTGATAGAGACCTGGTTTCTAGCCTCAGGTCGTTTTGGGCTCTGACCACTTCCCGACCTTTGGATATCTGGTTGTTCCCATG
>PVKM010007037.1:0-42528 GCA_004027735.1 Carollia perspicillata | reverse complement strand
GAAGGAACCGAAATCTCTTTCCATGTGCTCTCATCCTCCAGCAGGCTAGCCAGGGTTTTCCACCTGGCATTTGCAGATTTCTAAGAAAACAAGAGCAGAAAGTTGGAAGGCCTTTTGAGGCTGAGACTTAGAACTGGCACAGTATCACTCTTGCCATATTCTTGATCAAAACAAGTTGCAGGGCCAGCACAGATTCAACAGTTAGGAAAATAGGCTCCACCTGGTGATGGAAGGCGATCCTGGGTATCGTGGCCACTTCCGCCATCCACCAGAACAGCCATTTGACACTCCGGCACAGGTCAGAGGTGTGGGTCAAAATTACACTCCGGTTTTAATTCCAGAAGCCTCTTAAATGGACCTTTCTACCAAAGTTATACTGAGGCCGATATTCAAATGACCGGGTTGTTAAACATCTTTGATGCTTTTAAGTTCATTCTGTCCCCATAAGCAAATAGTTTGTTTCAAGCAGATGCTGATGTACAAGACTGAATCAGAAGTTAAAAAAATATATATAGTGAAACCTGTATCCAACCGGCTGGTTATTTTATGAGTGGAATTAAGAAATTAAAGGGGTCATAATGAGTCATTACTTGTTAAAACCCACCTTTTCCATGTTCCAACTATTAAAAACAGAATTTTTTGCTTTGTTTCAACACAACAGATTGTCTAGACCTTTTTTATCTGTCTTTCATTGATCTATAATTATTTAATGCATTTTTATTAAATAAATATCAATCGAGGGCCTTATTACTTTCAATGTCCCAGTAATACATCAATAAACGAAAGGGATTTGATCTGTGCTCTCGCAGAACACCAGTAAAGATGACACTAAGTCTATAAAAGCACACATAAAAATATAATTACAGTTGTAAACATTTCTATGACTATAACATAAAGCATGTAATAAAGGGCCACTCACTCAATAAAGATATATTGGGTGGTTTATTTTGAGCCCATTAAAGGGCTGGATATAGGGGATACCAACATGAATGAGTCAGAGACATCCCTTTCATTATGGAGCTCACTTTCTATGATTAGAGACAGTTCAAAGGCCAACTAAGTTAATTAGTTAAAAATAAACAAAGTCTATTATTACTTGTGATAAATGCTATGAGAAAGCACATTATCAAAGAAAAGGACAAAGGTGAGCTCATCTTTGGAAACTGTGATCTGGCCTTGAAGAGCAAGTGATGTTTAAGCCAAGACTTAAAGATGAAAGACGTTGTCATTTTTAGGGATTGGTCAGAAATGTCCAGACAGAGGAAACAGGAGGCGCAAAGCCCTGGGGGTGAAAGGTCTTGACTTAATGGAGCTGGAATCTTAAGGAGCCAGAGGGTAATGTGCTCCATAGGGCAGGAGCCAGACCATGCAGGACCTCATAGGACAGGAGAAGTTTGGATTTTACTCTAATGAAGTGGGGAGACATTGAAGGATTTTGAGCAGAGAGTGATGTGAGCTGGTTTTAAGAACAGTTCTCTGTTGTGTGGACAGTGCATTGAGAGGATTAGAAAAGTAGAACTAGTGAGAACAGTTATTTAGTCACTGCAGTGGTCCAGGTAAAGAATGAAGGCAGCCCAGACCAGGGCATCGGATGGAGAAACAGAGAAACAATGTGGGGTTTTAACAGGAAAGCATGATGTAGAGTAGGCAGGTCAGGGGAGGCTTCTTTAAGCTGGGATAATGTGAGATGCTGTGACCCATATGTGAAAGGTTAAGAGAGAAGTGTATTCACATTGTGAAGCAGGACTAAATTAGAACCTAAAAAATTCTTAAATTCTAAAATGGTTATAACTCTCCCCTTCTCCAAAACACATGCAATACCCATGTAATTCAAAATTAAAACAGGACTAAAACACAAAATAGGTGTAAGCAGCTTGTGCCAGAATAAAATTATTCCCACCTTGACTATGTTCATGCTTTTACTTTTGAACTTTCAAATATCAAATAATTTCAAGATGGTTTGACTGATACGGATATCTAGCCTTTAACAAGGACCCTGAGAAGGGAAAGTGCTTGGAAGTTTTAGACTGAGAGTAGGTTTCATTTTATAGAACTAGGAGCAGTAGTCTGGGGCGAATCGTCAGGTGGTCTGCAAGCCAAAATGAGGATGGGATTTTAAGAGCGAAGAAGGAGGCTGCAAGAGAACAGGAGAGGATTAGAGGAGCTCAGTGAGGACACCACTCACCCCTGTGAGAAATGAGTGTGGTTGGATTACAGGTGTTGACGGCAGAGAAGGAAATATTTCCATCAGTCAGAAGCCAGGTCAGATATTTCTGGAGGTCACTTCTGATCAAAAGATGAATAGCTTACCTACTCTACTATTAAAAAAAACATTTATTTTTGTGCCATTTCTCTATTTTGACTGGAGAAAAGCAAAGCTGAGAGTTACTTTAGTTGGTGCAAATAAAATGTCAGAGGCAATGTATCAGTCCACAGACTTCCTCAAAAAACTAAAGAAGTCATTATTTTTTGTATTTGGAAAGTCACTCTTACTTTGTTCTGTTGTGTTCTATACAGTATGCTTTTAAGACAGTGCCATAGCAGCTGTGGCCTGTGTGTCTCCCAGTGGCTTTTAACCAAACATACTAAAATTCTGACCTGTAATAATTCATTTTTGAATGTACTGATTTATTTTTTCTTTTTACATTTTCATTTTTTTTACTCTCCTATTAGGCTATAAGCTGCTTTTCGATATTTGATCTTTCTAATTCTTTGGTCCAGAGGTTTCATATGCTTGAGAAGAGTAACCCATTTATCTCTGTATTGTGAGCAAAAGCATAGTGCATGAAACAGAATAGATGCTCAGTCTACTTGTGGAGTGGAATTTAGACCGTCCTGCCCTCAATGAGGTTGCATGTGACTTGGGAGGTCAACTGCCTCAAAAATGACACACAGTGTTGTAAACGTAACAGTATGTCATGTGACACAGAAGTAGGAGAGAGAGAGGAGGATTGTTTGTGCACAGGAGGTGGCAGGAAGTTGGTTCCAGAGGACCAGGTGGGGAAGGATACTCAGGTGGAGGGAATGCCATGCAAAGAAGTAAGAGGTATTCAGAATTATGAAGTTCCCAAATCCTTAAATGCGCCAAATTTGTACAGAGGAGATGGCAATATAGGAGACAAAGTCTAGAGATAAGCAGCAGCAAAAACATACCAGGCTATGTAGGTCCTGTTATGAAGTTTGGACTTTATTTGGCAGGCAGTGAGGGGCCAGGCATGGATAAATCTTAGCATGGATAAACTGCCTCATAGTTGTATGATAAGATTTGCATTCTGCAAAGAACGCTTTGGTTGTATAGTTGCAGCAAGTTCAAGTGCACTGTTAGATTAACCTGGTAGGGTTTTAGGACAATAGAGCAGATGAGAGATGCCTAGGCCCTTCAATAAAGCAGAAGCCATGGAAATGGAGAAGCAGGATAGATTCAAGAGATTTTCAAGATGAAATGGACAAGACTTGATGATAGGTATGAGGGGAAGAGAGGCATGGGAAGATTCTAGATTTATGGCTTAAGAGAGCTACTCACTAAGGTACAGAATACCGGACCAGTTGTGGAAAAAGTGCCACCACTGCACTTTTATGTGTAAACTTATGGCACCATCCCTGAAGAATTTGTAATCTATGGCCTCTGTTCCAGAGAATGTTTACATATGTTACATTCTTACGGTACTTAATCCAAACCCAGTGTTGACAAAGCCACAGCTCCATCCAAGGGCAGAAACGACCGTGTGTGTCAGGCATCTCTGAGTCACGTCTTTGCCTCCAGCTTACTGGCAAGCTGAGTCCCCTGCAGGTTCACTTTTTTATTAAAAACTATAAAATGTTACCCAGACTTATGAGCAGAAAGTTACTCCTCTCTCTTTTCTTATCATTGTGATTTACTTTATCAAAAGCATTATATGTTTTTTCTCTGTAGGTGTTAGGGGGAGTGATATTAGAACAAAAGCAGTGAAATTCTGATCTTACCTCAACAAGGACCTTATTGGTATTTGACTCTACCAACTTCGTAATTTCTCTCTTCTCCTCTCCTCTCCTCTCTTCTCTTTTTCTTTTTCTTTTTTTCTAGGGTACACTTTGCTCTTTCACATCTCCCTGTTTTTGCATGTGTGGTTCTTCTCACCTAGAATGTGTGCCCAATTGATTTCCACCTAAAGAACCACATGACTTCTCTACCTCTGATCACCAGCACTGCCCTGGGTACTACACAGGTATGATCATGCTTTCATTCACAGCGCTGTGATTCAGGCTTAGAGAGGTTAGAAAAAGGTGGAGGTGGCATTACAACCTAGCTTTGTCAGACCACAGAATCAGTGCTCCTGTTTCTTGCTCTCTTACCAAGCCAAAATCTTCATTAATTTTCCTAGCCAACTATTCACTTTTCCCTCCATCTTTCTGTAGAACTTGGCACTTAGTTTTATGGTGACTTAGTATATTTTAATCACTTATTTAGGTTTGAAGGTCCAGTTGGTTGAATTCCACAAGACAAGGAATGGTTCTTTCCATCTGTTTTAATAATGGCACATAATAGGTACCCAATAAATATTTGTTGAATGAATTACTGCGTGCTGAGTATATGCATGCATGGATTATAGAATGTTAGCATTTCCTATTTGACTTTGGACTTCTAAGAGATAGAGACCTTGTCTTTTTAAATTTTGAACGCCCCTAGTTGATTAAAAGTTTGTTGTTTGAATGAATGATTTGGACAATGAATGAATACTTGAAAAAATGATCATATCTGTCTAGAAGCCCAACATGTGTCAGTTTTCCCTCCATATTTTACCAGGTTTGGGAGCAAGTGATAAAAGATCATACAAGAAGCCAAAATTTTATTTAATCTCTGTTAACCTCAGATTAAATGCAGCTACTCCAGCTTCATGATGGGGACTACAAGTTAATTTCAGATCCAGAAAAAGAAAATATTAAAATCAGGAAACAGTTTATTCTCTTTTTCATTTATTCATTTACTCACTTATACTTGGGAATTGAAAAGCACCCTAGAGCAGAGTAATTCACAGTTTTATTTTGTTCTTGTCATTGTTGGAAGCCTGAGTTTGGGAAAGCCAAGTGGGCCATTGGGCTGAATCTCAAAAACAGCCACTGTAGTAGATGCCTTTGGGAGCATAGTATGGGGCTAATAAATCAGAGCAATAATTCTCAGAGGGTGGTCCGGGGTCCCATGGGAGTTCCCAAGATCTTCTCAGGGAGTCCCAGATTAGAACAATGGTTGCATCCATACAGAGACCTTATTTGCTTTTTTGACTCCCATTTAGTGCAGCTTCCCAGGCATTATTATGTGATAGGCGACTTAACGCCAGACTGAATGCAGGAGTCATGCAAATCCAGCTACTGAGGCAAACAGTAAAAAGATTTACATGAACATAAAACAGTGTTTCTCTTCATTATTTTTTTGGAAGTAGTTATTTTTAATAAAATTATCTCATGTTAATATGTGATGGTTTTATAGTAGTTATTTTAAAACAAATAAATGCTTATGAAGTGTTTCAGCTTTAATTTTGAATATGATAAATATTGGTAGATGAAACCCACATAAACGAAAGTATGTTGGGGTTCTCATTAATTTTAAGACTGTAAAAAGTCTTCTGAAACCAAAAATGTGAGAACCACTGAATCAGACAAACATGAACTCACAAGAAGTTTGCAAACCCACAGCCCCCTCAGGAAGTATTGCCTAGAGAGTGTTTCCTTCTAGCTGCTGTGTAGGTTGGGTGTAGAGGCAGTAGGCGAATCTCTTCAAGTTTAAGACATCCACCCCCTTTTCTCTGTTATTCCTCTGAACCTACTCCCTCCACAAGGGTGACATTGCTTCTGCTTCCCCAGAAATCTACAGTCAGAACTGACATTTAGTCTCTGGCCTGAGGCCAAACTCAGGCCTCCATTCTTCCTACAGAAAAATCCCTTATAGCCTTTTGCGGGCATCATGAAGCCTCAGCTCCTACATAAAATCTGTTCAAGGGCGAGTCATTACAATCAGCTACTGGAGAGCCTGCTGATTATGTAGTTCCTGAAATGTTCTCTCAATAAAGGAGCCATTCAGTAATAGGGAAAGCTAAAATAACTGTTAATCACAGTTGCAGAATTTCTAATAAAACTCTGTGATTAAAAATATTGATCCTAAAACATTTTCACTTTTATTTAATTGCCAAAAACCAAAGTGGTGTTCACCTCTGGTCTTATAGCTAAGCCTGGCAACATTTATACAT
The DNA here is from genome assembly GCA_004027735.1 of Carollia perspicillata. NCBI lineage: Eukaryota > Metazoa > Chordata > Mammalia > Chiroptera > Phyllostomidae > Carollia > Carollia perspicillata. The sequence goes on along the minus strand of PVKM010007037.1, from coordinate 36,307 downwards.
CCACTGAAGAAATATTTATTGACCACCCACTCTGTGTTAGGTATACTCTGTGAAAGTTTGTGAATACCCAGCTTAGAAACTGTTGTGTATCCTGTAGCCAGTCCCTGATTAATAGTCACTGCACCTTGGCCTTTATAAAATGAAATAGCAAGAAATCAGAACAAACCGTGCATAAAGTTTTTATTGTGCTTCATTAACAAAGGAACCTGTTTTAACTGGACCATGCTGACAATTAAACTGGTAGTTTACTCCCAATTAAGGTCTCCGAAGGGAAGCTAAATGTGTACATTGCAAAGTCAGTAACAAATAAAGTTGTCAGAGGAAAGGAGAGTATCCAGTATAGGTTAATCTGTGGCTATTCCCACTGGTGAGATCGGAAAGTGGAAATGAACAGTGACATCTGACAATGTGCTCAGATGGAAGACTATGTAATTGTGCTTTACTGGCTTCTTCATACAACATGCCAGTTAGATACAAGCCTAGAGGTGATTTATTATTTGCTGTCTTTGAGCAGATGGTTCTTCCTGGCAATGTGAGGTCAAATGAGCTCACTTAGTGGTATACTGTTTACATAAACCAAGCAAAATCTGAAAAACGATTTCACCTATTGAAATACTAAAATTACCAGGATTCTCAGTTACTCTGATTTCAGGGAAATATTATTGCTGACTTATTAAATAAAATTCCTGGTGTCTGGAAGACATATGGGGAGGAAGAATCAGTTATAGACAGTCTGGGTTTGGGAAATAAGACAACTGTTTATTTGTAGTGAGGTCCTAATAATTTAAGTTTCTCCTGAATGGTTACATGAAAAGATATAAGTAATATGGTTCAAACCAGGTTTCTCCTGATGAACTGCCAAGATGGGCACATAATAGCCCATATGTATATGGCATAATACTCTAGAAGAGCCAAGTGGAAAAAAATAGCATTCAAGTTGCTTTCCTTTATCTTTCATTGCTTTGCAGGCAAAGTTGTCAGTACTTCTAATTATAGATTAATATTGAAACAATCTTCTAAATAACAAAAAAAAAAAAAAAACCAACAAGCAACAACCAGCCATTATTAACACACAGCTTACATGATCCTAGCTATTGCTAGGTAGGTATAGTTGTTCTTTTTGAATTTATACCTTAGGCTGCCATTTATAGAGCTGTTGCTACATGCTATCTCCATTTGTTGGTACGCAGCATCTGAGTGTCAAAACAGCTAACCCATCTCTAGTTGTTGTATACAAACTTGTCCCATGGTATGGAATTATTTCCCAGCATTCCAGAGCAATATTGCCTTCTGAATGGAAGTTATACTTGAGTAGTATTTAATGTCATTCCTTTATTAATTGATATCCACTGAATGATTGCCACAATGAAGAAGAGCTCATCTTGGCCATGTAGGCATTTAGAGATTAATCCTAAAACAGGCACATGAACATATGATTATAAAACTGCCTCATAAAAGCTGTGAGACAGGTGAAACCTCTGCCAGATTCTAACATTAGGGAGATAGGCCTGGGGGCAGCTCAAGACTGTGTGAATGGATTTCCAGAGTGCAAGCACATACCAAGCAAGTATAAAGAGAAGTGTCTTGTTTGTCCTTCCTGCTCTCCTGCCCTTTGCACTCAGCTCCAACACTGAATAGAGGAGACCATCACAATCTCTCATCTTCTAATTCTCGAAATCATGTTATTCTTCCATAGAGATTTTCCATTAGGCTATAAGCACCTCCTAGGCCTTGAACCCCCAAGCCAGTTTAGACCCTGTGGAGCTCTGAGCATTACTAGACTGACCAGTAAAAGAGGCAGGGCAGCCCTCTGCGGTCTTGCCACTCCATGGTTCACGGACTAGCAGCAGCAGGATCACCTGGGAGCATGTGAAGAATGCAGTGCAGCATCTCAGCTTCTTCCCAGACCTATGGAAGCAGAACCTGTGTCACATTTTTCCAAGCTTATTTGTTCTAGCAATAATGGTCTTCCCTCTGCCTCTGAAACTCATCAAAAACCTTCTGGTCTCCTGGCCATTTGTGGCTCTTTCTGTCTGGCATATTTTTCTCCTAAGTCATATATGGTGGGTTTTGCTTCATCATTTAGGCTTCATGCAAATGCTCCTTCTTCAGGGAGTTCGTAGGTGACCCCCACACACAACGTTCGGCATTCTGTTTTATAGTCTCTATGATGCTTGTCAGTATTGGAAAATGTCTCTCTGCTTGTCAGTATTGGAAAATGTCTCTCTGAATCCATTGCTTGTCAGTATTGGAAAATGTCTCTCTGAATCACTTGTTTCTTTTCTCTCTCTCCTTCTCAGAGTTTTTCCTTTTTTCTCTTACTATTTCCTTTATTGGAAAACTCCACTCCCATTTCCCTTCTTCCACAGATGCAAACATTCCAGTGGGTTCATTTTGTATTTTTTTATTCATACATGTTTTTACAAAATGTGTATTCCTGTATTTTACACCTATTTTTAATTTATCTAAAGGATACTGTATTATAATACATATCTCATGACATTTCTTGCATTTTCTACTAGATACTATACTTTTCAGGTATACATTTTGCTTTATGAATATCAAAGCCATTGTTTCTAAGTGTTGTATCATTCTGTGTCATATATCCACCAATGGTATACATATCCATCCTCCCAGGGATGGACACCCAAGTACCTCTAGCCCCTGACCATAACAAAACAAAAGAAGCTCCAATAAATATCCTTGAATATACCTGTATGAACCTGTGTGAGAATTTCTCTGGGGTATATAATGTACTCAGAAATGGAATTCCCATTGGGCTCTACATATTTTTAACTAGGGTAAGTCATAGAAGATAGCTCTCTACAATGATTTCACTGGTCTAGTTTCCTACCCTTAACCCAGAATTTAAGTCCTATGAGAACAGGGCCTATATTTGCCTTGTTCCATGAGCACTCACTGTCCAAGTCTAAGAAAGAATAGGTGACAAGTGGGCTTCCACCATGATGAGAGCTTTATCTAGCTACTGCAGGGCACAGTGTTGGGGTAAAGTACTGAGAATGTAAAATAATGCACTGCGTGCTTTCCTTTTATTATATAAAGGCAGAGATACCGATACAGATGATACCATATCAAAAAATACAGTTATTTTAATTTTTTGAAATTTCTCCCACTCTCCGCCTCTGGCAACTACCTATGATCTGTTCTCTGTATCTATGAACCTCACCGCTCAGTGCCCCAGATTCCACATATAAGAGAGCCAATATGTTATTTATCTTTCTCTCTATTTTACTTAACACAACACCCTCAAGGCCCATTCATTTAGTCACAAATGGCAAGATGTCATTCTCTTTAATGACTGAATAATATTCCATTAATATATGTCCATTTTCTTTATCTATTAATCATTGTACACTTCAGTTGTTTCCAAATCCTGGCTATAATAAATAGTACTGCAACGAACATAGGGATGCATATATGTTTTTCAAGTTAGTGTTTTTATTTTCTTCTGATAAATACATAGAAGTGGGCTTGCTGGATCATATGGTAATTCCGTTTTTTTGAAGAAACTTCATACTGTTCTTCATAGTGGTTCCATCAATTTACATTCCCATCACCAGTGCACAGGGTTTCCTTTTCTCCACATTCTCACCAACACTGGTTTATTCTTGTCTTTTTTAATTTTAAAATAATTTTATTTTACTGATTTTAGAGAGAGAGAGGGAGGGAGGGTGTGGAGGGGGCAGAGAGAGAGAAGGGGAGAGATACTGATATGTTGTTCCAGCTATCCATGCATTCATTGGTTGACTCCCATATGTACTTTGACTGGGGATCAAACCCACAACCTCGGCATACTGGGAAAATGCTCCAACCAATTGAGCTATGTGGCCAGGGCCTTGTCTTTTTGATAATAGTCCTTCTAACAGGTGTGAGGTAGTCTCACTGTGGTTTTGATATGCATTTCCCTGATGACTAATGATGTTGAGCATCTTCCACGTACCTGTTGGCCATCTTTATGTCTTCTTTGGGAAAATATTTATTCAGATATGACTGTTTTTAAAGTGGAGAGCTTCTTTTTTGTTATTAAATTGTATAAGTTTTTTTTTTAAGATTTTATTTATTTATTTTTTAGAGAGAGGGGAAGGGAAGGAGAAAGAGAGGGCGAGAAACGTCAATGTGTGATTGTAGCTCACTTGCCTGTGCTCTGACTGGGAATGAAATTGGCACCCTTTGGGCCTGAGCTCAATCCACTGAGCTACACTAGCCAGGGCTAAATTGTATAAGCTTTTACATATTTGAAATATTAGTCCATATTATATGAATGATTCTCAAATATTTTCTCCCATTCAGTAGGTTGTCTTTTTATTTCATTGATTTTTTTTTTGGCTGTGCAGAAGCTTTTAGTATGTTCCACTCTCACTTATTTATCTTTTCTTTAGCTTCTTTTGGTTTTGGTGTGATATTTAAAAAATCGTTGCCAATACCTATGTCAAGGAGCTTATTGCTTTTGTAGTCTTCTAGAAGTTTTATGATTTTAGGTCTTATATTCAAGTCTTCAATCCATTTTGAGCTAATTTTTGTATATATTGTAGGATAGTCATCCAGTTTCATTCTTTTGCATGTTGCTGTCCAGTTTTTCTAATATAATTTATTGAAGAGACTGTCCTTTCTCCTATATATATTTTTGGCTCCTTTGTTGTAAATTAATTGACCAAATATGTGTGGTCAATTTCTGAACTCTGTTCCATTGATATATGCACTTAATTTTATGCCAATACCATATTGTTTTAATTACTCTGTTTTTGTAATATGGTTTAAAATATAGTAATTTTTAGCATATTATTGTATTCAGTATACTGGCATATTTGGTACATATTCAGCATAGTAGCAATGAATACTGAACTGAGTCCTTTTTTTTCTTCTTTCAACTATTCCAGTTTGGTCTCTTCTGGGCTAGTTCAGGTGCAAAAGGAGATCATGTTCCAAGGTTGAGATAATCAAAAGAAAAAAAGATTTTGATAAATGATTGAAACTAGCAAATAGTATACCCAGAGAGAAACCAGAATTTAGTCAGTCTGGCTTGAAAGCTATGGTTTCATCTCTACATTCCATAAGGAATCCCGGGAAGAAATACTTGTTTTCTTCCTGTTTGGCAGGAGGCATGTGCCATACAGCTTCCTAGACTTTGTGGGCCATTTTCATGCAGGTCAAGAGCCCCCTGAAGCCTACTCTATTCAAGCTGTAGCATTTCCTCTCACCTCTTTTTTCTTTGTATTCCTCCTGGTGCCATTCCTTCCCCAGGGGCTCTTAAGAAATAACATGTCTGGGTTATAAAACACAAAGCAATGAATGAACAAACGAGCTCATAGGTTATCAAAGGGGAAGGAGGTAGGGAAAGGGCAGAGGGTAAAGGGGGTCAAATACATGGTAACCACAAAAAGCTAGACTTTGAGTGGTAAGCACACAATTGAGTATACAGATATAAGGTTGAACACCTGAAGTTTATAAAATGTGATTGACCAGTGTTACTTCAATAAATTTAGTAGAAATTTTTAAAAAGGCAGGTCCAAAGTGACTAAATGGAGGCTAACTTGACATTGGCTTTCTCCATATATAGCCTGGGCCTCTGTTATGGATTGATGCGTACACCCACAAAATTCATGTTGAAACCTATCTCCAAACTGGTGGTATTTGAAGGTGGGGTCTTTGGGAGGTGATTAGGTCATGAGGGCAGAGCTCTCATGAGTGGATTTAGTGTCCTTATAAAAGAGACTCCGAGAGCTCTTTCTCTTTCCTCCATGTGGAGACACAAGGCAGCTGTCTTTGAACCAGGAAATGGGCTCTTACCAGATGCTGAATGCTCTGGCGCCTTGATCTTGGACTTCCCAGCCTCCTGATCTGTCAGAAATAAATTTCTGCTGTTTATAAGTCAAAAATAAAATACTGAACTGAGTAGAAGTAGGGTAAATACAAAGAGGAAGGAAGGAATTAGAGGGTCAATGAACTAGAAGTTACTTTAAAGTAAAAAAAGTAAAGAAAGTACTTGAGCAAATAATCTTAAAGAATGGGAGGTAGTGGTCACAGAATGTGTTCTTATTGTAGGGTGGGTTCTCTAGAAAATAGAGCATGAGATAAAGCTCACGTACTAATTCCTTTTTTTAAACAGTGATAAAATATACTTTTATTTACTTTGTTGAGTCAGACAGTCATAAAAAATTATTACTAAAGTAGGTATCCGGAAAGTAGGTATCCAGAAAGGTGCTTTAGAAGTCCAATTACCTTGGAGTTTATTTAAATTAAAAGGACAAGGTCATGATATTTTCATGTAATACCTAATTCATTCTTCAAAAAAAATTGTGACAAATAACAGAAAAAAATTAAGAATATTGTACTTGTGACACATACAAAACACCAACATTTTGGATTGTACATAATTTAAAGAACTGTCTCAAACACTTTATGAAATACTGTCATAGCCAATACATAGAGGTATGCCATGGTGGGCATAGAAATGCAGTTTAGAAAATAAAAAAAAAATCACACTGTAACCACTCAATTTCTTCAAAATTACTGAGCAAGAAAAACATTGTTGAACCTCTATTCTGATTTTACACAACTTCTGTATAGTACCTTGACTTTGAATCCAAGGGCAAAAGTTAAGACTCTTCTCCTCTACCTTTGGTAAACAACTGCAGGGTAAACTTAGTGGTCTTTTAAAGTATTTTATTTAAAAGAGGTCAAGTTTGGCACTTTTATATGATGTCACTAATGTTAATATTTCTTGGGATCTCAGGAAGCTTCCTATTCTTTATAGCTGATGCAGTGAGGGCTGGAGCTCCCACAAAGCCAGCCTCAGGTTTCTCCAGTTTATTTTGTGCATCAAGTTGTGTAACTCTCTTATTCATGTTGGCCTCCGGTACCATTCCCCATCACCAGTTCTGCAAGAATGTGATGAACCTTGTCTACATGGACAATTGAATATAGTTAACAGACATTTTCAAAACACTTGTCTAATGTTTCCACAGATACTTGAATTATATCTAAAATGCCAAGTTTGCTTCTTGAAGAATCCACACAGAAGGCAAAATATAACATTGCATAATGTCTATAAATCATGTTGTTGTCAGATCCTCCAATTAGTAATCCTCCTTCTGAATTAGGGGATGTTATCTTAAGGAAGCAGGAGTGAGGGAGTAAAGGGAAATAAGGGAGAGAAGGAGAAAGAGCAGCTTGAAGGTGGTACATTACCAATGTGTCCTCATCGTCTCTAGAAAACAAAGATGGTTGCTGAGTCATGCTAAAGCAACTGAAGTCCAGAAGCATTGCATCTTTGAATAGCTCTTAGGTGGGCAGGAAAGCTGAGCAATTATCTGCAGACTTTTTCCTGGATCCTGTTTCTCGATGGTCAGTCAGCTCCACAGAGCATTAGTTCCACTGTATTTCTGGGATGTTTGGGGCCCCTCCAAACAGAAGCTAAGGAAGCCAGAGCTTCTGTGGGTCCCATCAAGTCAGACCTGGGAGCTTGAACTACTGAGGATCGCTCTATGATGGGTGTTATGCTGGTGTGATCCTCACTCCAGGGGAGGCTGAGGTTGGTGATAGCATTAGCTTGGAATTTATAACCATGAGGCACTGCTATGACCATGGTGTCTGAGAAGCATATAGGTCTGAGCTGATTTGGGGTGCATATACATTATCTGAATTAATGATTTTAGAAGAGATTCCAGGCATGACTGTGGGAGTTGATGGCTGAAAGTGAGCAGAGATGAAGGATATTGGAAATGTGGTCTAAGTAGTTGAGAGGTCAAAGTGTTGCATGGATGGCCCACAATGGTGGGATGCCACACATGGTGAGTCTCATGCATACTTAGTGTACACTGGCTATATTATTTAATGAGCTCCCCAAACTAGAATAAAAATCACTATTTAGAAAAGTCAGTGCATTATGGACTGAAACTCAGTATATGAAGATAAAAATAGAAAATTAAATGCATTTATATATTGGTCCTTTATAGTAAAATTTAGTACTACCTCATTAATTAGACAGATTATTAATTTCTGATCATGTCATTATTCCAAATAATTGTCTTTGTTCCAGAAGGAAAATCAAGAACATATTTCAATTTTTTCTTTAGAAATTCAGAAACATAACTACAATTCTTCTCATCAGTAAAATCATGATTCTCTCTATCCCTAGGATTTGGGTTCATAGTAGATGCTGTGAACCATGCCCTCCAAGTGTTTACGGTCAAGCAAGGGTGATAAAAATGTTGATAGAGAACCATAATACAAAGTAGAAAGCAATAAATACCATAAGAGGACTGAGATAAAGTGTAGTTTTGTGGAACTTTTGAAGAAAGGCATATACTTAGAAGTAATGACTGAAGCTGGAAGAGAGAGAAAGAAAGAGCAGGAAGGAGGAAAGGAGGGAAAGAAGGAAGAAGGAGGGAAAGAAAGAAAGAAGGAAGGAAAAAGGAAGGAAGGGAAGGAGGAAATCCTGGGAAAATTTAGAATGAGTGTGAGTAGGGGTAGAGGAGGGAGGACATTGAAGAAGAGCGTGGGCAAGAGACTGGTCACTTCAAAATGGGAATGCATGTAGGCTCTGGATGCTACCTGGAGGGGCTATGGAAATTGCCCCAATATGCCATTAGTTGATGCCCATGGGGCTCATCCTCCTCCCGCACCAGGGATCAGCAGGGAGGCATTTGAGGAATGAGAGGCCATTGCTCCCTTGGAGAGACGGGAGTAGAATGGAAAACAATGCTCCCAGAGTGGGCCTGAAAGATTGTGTGTTGTTGGCAATGAGCTCTCACAGAGGAAGGAGAGACACTGAGTATAGAGTTCTCTCTCAAGCCTCTATTATTTTGATAAATAGGATTTTTGTTTCTTTTGTTTTGTTTTAAAGAAAATAAGACAGTAGATTATAGAGTGGATTTATTTTTGACTGTTGGCTCTTTGAAAAGAGTTGAACTGTGTATCTTCTGAAGATATAAGAGTTGATACAACAAAGTCCCTGCTCTGTAGTGCAATAAGGGAGATGCAAAATTTAACAAGTATTGTGACTTGGAGTGGCACACTGTTGCGGGATCGAGGAGAACCACTGTCTTGCATAATCAGTGAGCCTTCATGAAAGAAATAAATGGTTTTGAGGTGAATAAAGGGGTTGTTGGCTGCAGGGAGGTTGCATAGCAGAAAAACTGTGGTGGAATCAATGGGCCGAGTTCCATAGCCATGTTGAATGATGCTGGCATCTGGAGGGCAGGAACACCAAAGACAAGTGCTGGTATTTATCCTGGGTTAGTTAGGGGTATGCAAAACTAATGTACAGGAAAGTAGGGCACAGTAACCTAAGGTTCTAGCCTTAGTGATTGAAATGGCTGCCCACGGGGTCAGTGTGGTGAGATAAGCACGTTAGAGGACGAATGAAAGAAGAAAGCAGGAAAGGCAGCAAAATCAAAGAGATGGTGAGAAACTGGAGTGAGAACCATCAGATGGGTGGTTTTGTCCTTTCATGTTCTCAGAAAATCTACTTCCGGTGACATATGGAAGAGAGCTTATCTTTTTCCTTGGGGTTCTCTGATTGGGGGTTCAAATGTGAGCACAAAGCCTGGTCTGATGAGGTAGCCTGACAGAAATTTATGTGCAAGGACAGCTAAAGAGCCTTCTGTGAGAGAATGCATCTGAAGAAAACAGAATTCAGACTGGATGAACTTGAATTAGAATTTAGTCCTGCAGAGGCTTGGGAGTCTGAGTTCAGCATGGAAGCATTACTGTAACCTATTCCCAGCTCAGTCTTTTGGATGCAGGTTCAGGTAGGAAAGAGAAAGTAGGAAAAAACGAGTGATATCTCTAAAACACTGAGGCTGGTCAGGGATTGCTCTGTGCATCACAAAGATGGGCATTTTACTCTCCACTGTCCCACAGGCTATGTCCAAGTTTGGATATCATGAGAACCCCAGTGCTCTAGTGACAGTGCTTGGCGGAGACCGTGGTACCCAGTGGAGTTGAGGCGCAGCCAGTGGGCGTTTGTTTGTGAGCACAGGTCCTACACTACAAGTGAGTCCAGAGCCATCTCACGGAGGGGGCCTGGAAGAGGCCCGTGTTCCTCAGTGAACGGCCAGGAAAGGCCAGTGGGTTTGGGCTTTTCACATTCTCCATAGAAACAGAAGTGGTCAAAATTTTAGGCTCCGGAATTACATAGATTGGCTCTGTGACTTATTAGCTCTGTGAACTAATGAAGTTTTTTCATTCTTTGAGCTTGCTTCAGGTAAGCATAGTAAATGAGGAATTGCATGTACACCTTTAACAGAGTCAGCTCCCCCACACACAGCGATCCTTCTGTCTGAAGGTGCTTCCTCCTCACTTTTTGCTGACTCTTACTCATCTTAAATTTAAATGTCATTTTTCAGAGAAATCATCCCTGGGCCCTCTCTGAAGCAGACTCTGAATTGTCTATTCCCACCTTCTCTGTTTTGTTTGGGTGTCAGCTCCTGAAAGAACACAATCCTGAAGAGTTCTGGGGTGAGTGAGGAAGAACTTTGAGCAGTTACGGTAAACCCCCCTCCATTTCCAGCATTTAGGCAAGGGCATGTGACTTGGTTTGGACTCAACACAGGTAAGAAGACACCTCCTGGGAGCTTCTGAGGAAGATTTTCCCACTCTTGAAAAGAAACACACTGTGCCACCTTTGGGCACTGTCAGGATTGGCTGTCAGAATGGGGGCTGTTCCAGCCACCCTAGGGACTTAGGTGGGGCGGACCCAGGTACAAAGCGGCATGCTGGAGGTGGGAGGGAGCATAGCAGAAACAGTCTGGGCCCTCCCTGATATCACTGAGCTGCTGAATTCACCAGCTAGAGCCTCTTGACCTTTGAACTTCTAGGAACTTCTAGCCATATAAAACTATAAATTTCCTTACTGTTTAAGGCAATTTAAATTGGGTTAATTATTAATTGCCACCTCCCGCATCTAAAGTATAATCCTATATATTTTTTGCTCTCATATTTTCCTTCATAGCATTTATCACAGAGGGTTTCTTTTGTGTTTATTTGCTTGATGTCCCTTTCCCCCACAGGTTTGTAGATTCTAAACTGGTGAGATCACATGTTGATTTTGTTCCCCACTGAATTTCCAGACTTTAGCACCAGGCCTGAGGCCTAGGAGCTCCTAGGAGCTGTGCACGCACACTTGTTGAAAGAATGAATAAAGAGCTCTAAAGTGGTCACTTTTCTCCTCCTCTTCTCTACTTCCTCCTTGTTCTCTGCAGTTCAGCATGGTATTGCATGGTATTGCCAACAGAACACAGGATAGCTGGGGAGGAACCTACGCTCCTCTCACACTCCAGCTGGTTGGGTGGCCCTGGGCAGCACTACATCAACTTTGGCTGTCAAGTTTTCACCTCTAAGAGCAGTAAGAAAATACATACATACATACTGGTTGACCCAGTACACACATATTTAACTGAAATGAAAGGTCTATAGAGCACACTCTTGCTATGGGTAATCTACTGTGGTATTTTTATTTTATTTCATTCCAAATATGCAAGTTTTGACCTAACATATCAATTTTTAGACCCATTAATTACCAACCCACAGTTTCTCCTAACACCCCCTCCCCAAAGATACTGGACTAAATGATCTGTGTGAATTTTGAAAATCTTTGATTTTACCTTCTTTGCTGCGAAACCGCATATAAACATTCAGCCCATTAACTTAAAAGTCCACTGTTACAGTGACTTAACAATGGCTTAATTATTTTCCCTTTTCCTGTGGAATTGTTCCCTATCCTCATCTCCTCTAGTTGGGCTATTTTGAAGGCCTAAATAAAACAGCACATATTCATGAAAAAGTATTTTTGTTTTCTTCTGTTTTTTTTTTTTCCCACCTAGCGCACGCGCGCGCGCACACGACTACATTCGTCCTCCGTTCAATATATTTACATGGGCCTCGTTTCTATGTGTTTAGTACATACTATCGAGAACCAGTGTTACACGAGTCCCACTGCCACCACGTGGCTTAAAACCCAAGAGAGTTGGGGTCTAACATTCTCCAGAAACACAGTGAAGAATAGACCCTCACTGTACTTCCCATTCCTCAACACTAAACTGCCCTTGTCCTCCTGGACTTGCCAGTGAAATTCCTTGGAGGGGGGGGGGCAGGAGGAAAGGGAGAAAGGCACACGAAGATCTCACAACTCCAGAGCACAGCAAATAATGCGGTGGAGTATACATATATTTAGAAAACCATAGTGCAAGCCTCAGGAAAAAAAAACATGTAATCAAAAGGCGACGGGGAGAGAGCTTGGGTGATCAAGAAAGTTCCCTGCCAAAAGACCTTCAGATCCCGAAGGAAGAGATAATATCTTTCCTTTGAAACTCGGTTCAAACCACTGCTCCGCATCACGTGAACTGGCAAGCTGGATGCAAGTTATGGCTTCAGAGTCCGAGAAGAGCGTGTCTCCAAGCTGCTGTGGGATCACATTATCTTCCGGAAGGGCAGTGATGCGACAGAGGAGGACACGTGCAGGATCTTTGCGCCTGTTTGCGCTAGGGAAGGGTAGGCGAGATGGGAGGGAGCCTGCAGTGAAAACAGACTGGGGGCGGGGGAAGGAGGGGACGGAAAATAGGAACACCTCCCTGAACTTTCCTCTCCCCTCGTCTCACATGCTTGAAATAGAAATAATAACATGGGAAAAAATGCTTACAATCACGATGTTATCTTCCTACTTCAGTTGCCTCACTCCTGAAGGTACAGGGTATAAAGTGCAGATTGCGGCTATAGCGGCCGGCTGGTCTCAGGAGTAGAGATCCACGCTGGTGTAGGTGCGCACGCGGGTGACCCCCCTTTTAGGGAGCTCCCTGCTCTTCCACGCCAAAGACCGGGCTGACCCCCGCCCCCTCCTTTTCCTCCTCTCCTCCCTCTTTCCCTCCCCTCCCTCCTTGCTCGTCTCCTCTGCAACAGCCCCCGCGGAGGAGCCAGGCGCCAGTACCAACGTTGCCACCGCTGCATCTCCTGCCCGCAGCCAGTTGGTCCCGCTCCCCCAGCTCCCACGTAGCTAGAGCGGAAAGGCAGCTCGAGTAGCCCCGGGGCCGCGCCTTGAGCCCAGCCTGAGCTGACCTGCGCTCCTTCTGGGCGCTGGAGGCTGCCGGGGAGGGCTGCGTGGGAGAGGACGCAGAGACGCAGGGGTAGCCGGACCAGAGTGACAAGCTGCGCACCTGGAAAGTTACACGGCTGTCTGGTGAGGTTCATGGGTTGGGGGCTTGGGCGAGGGGGTGCGTCGTAGGGAGGGACGGGATAGGAGTACGCGCGTGTGTACAGGCTGTGAGCCTGTCTTCTCTGCCCAGCAGGTCTCTTGCCAGTGCTGTTGGCGTGTGGACGTGTGCACGCGTTTGTTCGCTTGGTGTGGCACCCTTTCGTGAGCTCCCGGAGGCAGGGAAAGGCTAGTTGATTTTAAGCAACTCGGCTAGGGGAGGAAGGGGAGAGCTCGGTGCCAGTGGGCATTCCTCCGGGTTCTCACGCCTTTAGCCCCGAAGCAGCCCTGAAGACTTGCCTTGGGCTGGGGGCTTGGTGCTGCTCTCAGGGCGTGCGCTCCTGGCTCCACTTCTCTGCGCTCTGGGTAGCTGCTGGAAGGCAGTACGCGGGCAAGGACTTTAGGAGTCCTTGTAAACTTGTGTGGGTGTCCTGTCGCACTCCCAGCACCGTGAGGCGCTTTCACATTTCTTGCTTTATATTTTCTGGTGAGGAAGAAACAAGAGCAAACACATAAAAACAATAAATCAGCCACTTGGGGGATGAGAGAAAAAGCCGTGGGTTCGAGTTTGAGAAAAAACTAGAGATGCAAATCCACAGCAGTTGAGTCCAGAGCTGAGACTAGACAGAAACAGCGCAGGCAGAATGAACAGGTAGAAAGGCCTGACAAATGCCTTGGTTTCCTTATTTTCCTCTTGTCTACAAAGTTTCCAGAAATTGTTTTTTTAATAAAGGAACAGGGCAACATACACCTGCTCTCCCCACACACGTAGTTCCTTTGAAATTATTGTCTCTTTTTTGGAAGTTTCTTCTGGGCAAGCTGACCGTCTCACATACGAACAGTATGTGTTGCCAGTACTCCTGTTCAGTTTTATACAGGAGAAGTTAATATCATATTAACGTTGGGGTCCATCCTCTCCAGTGGAACATTGTGCATCTAAGAATAAAAGACATAAAAAGATAGCGCAGAGATATTTTTTCTTTTATGTGCAATATTTCATTTCAGTACTCTGAAATCCTTCTGAATGAGGCTAATTCACCCAAGAGTGAAGGCATTTGTTGCCAGGATGTTGCCCAAGTCTCCTGACCCCCTATTGTCTTGCTTACTCTACACCGGTGATTTTCATCCAGTGTGCCTCAAGAAGTTTTAGAACATGCAGTACCTGGCTGTTTAGTCAGGGGCACTGACCTCTTTTCCCTTAGATTGACAAATAAAAATATGATAACAACCAACACAATAATAGCTGTCTGGTGTGAAAGAATAAAAATCATACCTATTTTTTGGTCAGATTGGTAAAATACATAATATATTTTTTGGTGCACTGCAGAATTTTAGTAATTAGCTTATGTGTGCATAGGAGAAAAAAAAGGTTGAAAAGTGCCGCCATAGGCCATTTTCCTGTTAATTATCCCCTCTTCTCCTATGTTTTTATTTCCTCTATCTTTACTGGTTCATTATTCTGGCCTTACTAATAAGTCTCAAGTTTCCACTATTCAAAAAATCCACTTCATGAACCATGATACCATCTTGGGGTCCCTCCTCTAAGCTTTGGCTCTTCCCAGGGTCCTTCGTAATCTGTTTTCTATCTTAACTTGTTCATGAAAGGCTAAATTCAGTGCCTTTCCCCTCCGATCTCATTTCCTCAGGTATGTCTGTGGCATGTGAACTGCAGCCTGCTCACCTCTTGAACTTATGCTCATGGCCTCCATCACACTTCTTCCTAGATATGTTAATTGTACAGCTATACTCTCTGCATCTTTATCATTTGCTTCTCCTTCTTGTCCTAGTCACCTATAGATAATATCTACCAGTAGAATCTAAATGTACCTAATAGAGGCATTCCTTTCTTTTCTTCCTCAGTGATCTCATCTATGAATGGGATTTAGATTCTTACCTCTATGAAGAGGTCTCTTGCCTTGACCTTTCTTCTTTGTTACTATCTACTAGACATTTTCACCATGATGACCCACAGACACCTCAAATTTAACATATGAAAACTCCTTACTGTCTCGATAAAGCATGCTCATTCCCTTGGTCCATGGACCTTGGTCCATGTCATAGTACCTAGCCAATATATTGTACTCTATTTGTTTTTGAGTGAATGAATAAGTTCATAGTAATACCTTCCTCCAAGCCTTCCTAGATCAAGACATTGGAATAATTTCTGCCTCCCTATGTAATTACTACATCCAGAGATTTTGTATTCCTTCCACCATTCTCATCTTTTACTATTAATTCCTCCAGATCCCTTTTCACAAATGCAGTAGGTTCTTCTTACTCTATCTCTCGTTTTTCTTTCAAGCTTCACATAGTCCTAGACATTCTTCCTCGACTTATTGCCAATCTCCTGGGCACTTTCATCTACTTCTTCAGTCTCTACTTCTGTATCAGTGCTTACAAAATATTTTCAGTTCCTCTCTTCTCATTTTCTAGTCCTTCATTTCTCATTGCCTGATGAATTCCTTGACCCTAAAATTTCCACAGGTCCCTCAAACTGAGTGTGTCCAAAATTAAATTCACCCTTTTATTCCTTAAAATCTATTCCTTGTTTTGGTTAGTGACATCAACTCTTATCCAGTTGCCCCAATGGAAACTTCCAGTCTTTATTATTTCTTCTTATCACCACTCAAATTCTATAAGCTACAGTCTCCTGACCTCCATCTATGAAATTACATTTCTTTGTGTTTGCCTGTTTATCTGATACTGTATCACCCAAAGGCACAATAGCTGAATGGAACGCCTCCAAATCTGTCAGTGAAAATATAGGATATGTGGCTGTTAAAAGTTCACTGTAAACATTCTGCTAGGGAAGGGGTGCTTCAAAGACACAGCCATACACTGGAGTAGCTGAAACTGGTACAAATGCGAAGCTTGTATGACTGCCTGACAGGAGCAAATTACTCTCCAGATTAAGATGCTGTGGACAGAGAGAACAAGCAGCAGATTCAAACCTGGTCACCAGGTGACCAGTCATAAGATCAGATGGACAGGTCCTTTTAATGGTGGTAATGATATAAAATTGCACTATTTCACACAAGGAAAACTCAGTGATAGCTAATTACTTTCTCAAAAACTTTGGTGAATCCAAGTTAAGAATAATACCGTATACATGTGGTATATGTTCTTTGGAGACTATCTATAAAAGCTTGTATAGAACTCCTCTGGTTCTAGGCTAAACTGCCCATATCACGTGAAAAATCTATTCTACTTTTCATAATTTATTGAAAGGAGGAAAATTGCAGTTATCTATAGCCATAGCTTCTTACCAAACTTCTTATGATAATGTTTTTTCTCTTCTGGCTACTGTGGAGATTATTAATTTGCTTCTTGAGTTCAAGAAGTTTAAGACATTAGAAAAAGGGTTGAACTTTGGCTGCAATCTGGTCCTCACTACCTCCTACATGGATGGGTGCAATAGCCTTTTACTTTGTCTTTCATCCTCCAAACTCTTTTCACTCCATTCCATATTTATTGCCAAGAAAGTTATTTTTTAAAGGACAAATCTGACCATATCACTTGAAAGAAACTTGTCCTACACCAAAATCCAGATACCGCAACGTGGCATATGATGAAGTTTTTCAGCATCTTACTCAGTGTCTTACTTTTTCAACTTCATTTCTCATCACTCTCTACCCATCATGCATTGCAGCCTGTTCCCTGACTATGCTATCAGCTTTCTTGCATTCACTCCTGAGTACATGCATCTTTAAAAAATAATAGACTTTATTTTTTAGAGTAGTTTTAGGTGAAAAGTGCAGAGAGTTTCCATATATTCACCTAATGCCCTCTTTATCCTTAACACCTGGAATTAGTGTGGTATATTTATTACAATTGATGAAGCAATATTGACACATTACTATTAATTAAAGTACATATTTTACAATGGGGTTCATTTCTTGTATTTTACATTCTATGGGTTTGGACAAATGTGTGCACATAAGTATCCGTCATTACAGTGTCACACAGAATAGTTTCACTGCCCTAAAAGTGCCTTGTGATCCACCTGTTCATTCCTTCCTCCCTCTCCCCAAGCCACTGGCAACCATGGATCTTCTTACTGTCTCCACGTTTTGTCATTTGCAGAATGTCATGTACTTGGAATCATATAGCGCATGAGTTTTTCAGATTGGCATCTTTCACTTAGTAATATGCATTTGAAGTTCTTCCATGTCTTTTTATGGCTTATTAGTTATTACTTTGCATCACTGAATAATATTTAATTGTCTGGATGTCCCAGCTTATCCATCCATCGTTTTGAAGGACATCTTGGTTGCTCCCAAGTTTTGGCAATTATAAAATGAAGCTGCTATAAACATCCATGTGCGGGTTTTAGTGTGAATGTATGTTTCCATATCAGTTGGTTAAATGCCAGGGAACATGATTGCTGGATTGTATGATTATTTAGCTTTGCAAGAAACTGCCAAACTGTCTTCTCAAGGGGCTGTATCATTTCACATTCCCAGTGGCCACGAGTGAGAGTTCCTGCTGCCCCACATCCTCTCCAGCATCAGCTGCCCCACATCCTCTCTAGCATCGGGTGTCATCAGTGTTTTGGCTTTTGTAATAGGTGTGCAGCAGTATCTCATTGTTGTTTTAATTTGATATTATCTAATTACTTATAATGTTAAACATCTTTTCATATCCTTATTTGCCATGTGTGTATCTTCTGTGGTGAGGCATCTGTTTATACTTTTGCCCATTTTTCAGTTGGTTATTTTTTTCCCATGGGTTTGGACAAATGCGTAAAGACATGTATCCACCATGCTGAGTACTGAGTTCTTTGCGTATTTTGGATCCCAGTCCTTTATTTGATATGTGCTTTGCAAATACTTTCTTTCAGTCTGTGGCCATTGTTTCATTCTCTTAATAGTCTCTTTTGTGGAATAGACATTTTTAATTTTAATGAAGTCCAACTTACCAACTTTTTCACGGATTGTGCTTTTGGTGTTTTATCTAAAAACATCACCAAACCCAAGATCACTTAGATTTTCTCTTATATTGCCTACTAGCAGTTTTATAGTTTCATGGTTTAGATTTAGGTCTTTGATCCATTTTGAGCTAATTTTGTGAAAGATATAAAGTCTGTGTGTAGATTCATTTTTTTTTTAACATATGGATGTCCAGTTGTTTCAATACAATTTGTTAAAAGAACTATCCTTTCCCCATTGGCTTGCCTTGTGCCTTTGTCAGAGGTCAGTTGACTATATTGTAAGGGTCCATTTCTGGGCTCTCTATTCTGTACTGTTGATCTATTTGTCTGCTCTTTCACCAGAAGCACATTGTCTTGATTATTGCAGCTTTACAATAAGTCTTAAAGTACAGTAGTGCCAGAACTCTGACTTTGTTCTCCTACAATATTGTGTTGGTTTAGTATGTATATTGTGAGCAACATGTTTTTCTGCTAAGACGATAAAGTTAGTTTTCTACTAAAATGAGTTATTTCATTGGGTAAAAAATATTACCGTAATAAAACAGTACATTTAATATTTATTAAACACACACTATATATCAGGCACTGTCCTCCATGCTGCTTATGGTTTATCCCATTTAACCATCTAGTAGCTCTAAATAATATACAACAATATTTTATCCATCTGCCAGTTGATCTGTCTATGTGTCTATCTCTCTTCTGTTATTGACCCTCAACCCTGAAGTCACTGGCACATGAACACTACGTGCCAGTAATTGGATTGGGCTCTGGCTCTGTATCCATAGCCATCACAGTACCATATCCCATATTTACAGATATACAGACATGTATAAATGTGTGTGTGTATTTTTATATCAGACTCCAGATGGGTAAAGAGAGAAACAGATATTTTCTAGATCAGAGCCAAGGCTTGGTTTCCAGCTACTTTAGGGCTGGAGGAAAAACAGACAACAAAGCCTAATTCCTCCCACACTGGCTGTCAGGTGTTCATGTGCCTGCAAGTGCCTTCACAGTAAGTTTTGCTTTTCCTGGATCTTTTCTAGTTACCTCTTATCTATGGCATTTCCTAAATAATGATTAAATTAATGTAATAATAATGGATAATTTTACATGATTGTCCTCTCTTCTTGCTAAATGCCACCTCTCATTCTGTTCCTCTCTCCTGTCCCAGGCTACAGAATACTGCTGTCACAAGGAACCATTGTTTTTGTTGCTGTTGTTGCCTTCACAGATATTAGGTTGGTCCTTTTGGAATAAGGAGTTTACTGTAATATGTGTAAATAGACAGAGGCCACACGAAGGCATCATCAAGGAGGAGGCCCTGAAGTCCTGGAACCTGGGTTGGGTCATGCATGAAGTTTTCTCATCTCCATCTTTTGGCAGGCTTCCCTTGACAGAGAAGGGTTCCCAGGCTGTTTGTTCCAGAATGATTTCTTCTCCTTCTCTGCCTTCCCTTCCCCTTTCTCCTCCTCTTTTTTTTTTTAGAAAGAGAATTTTATTTGAAATGAAAATATAGATCCTATCCCAATGACTTCTTTTCTTAATGAGTAAGAGCCCCCTCCTCCACTAGAATACTTTGCATCAAGACCCCCAGTTTACTAGACCACTGTCTCCCCCAGCAATGATCCCCTCTGGGCATTTTCTCAAACCAAGACACTCAGTGCCTAGTCTCTTCACATAGTAGAAGAGCTACTTGGTGCTTACTCCATGTCGGGCATTACTAGTGATGCCTTACTGACATACTCTTCATAATAATCCACATGAGATGGATAGAATTTCCATTAGGATCCATTTCCTAGATTAGAAAACCAAGAATTCTGTCTAAGTAATTCAGAGAAGATTACACAGCTGGGGAAGGGCAGATTGTTTTTCTACCCTGGATAGCTACCCTTCACTGTTCATGTTAAATCCTGATCTTTATCTCCAAGCTCATTTCTTATTACGCTGCCTTCTGATTATAAGAATGATTCTAATGATCTGTAGTTGCTAGATCGATGGAGTGACATCCTGTGGTTCATTTGTCCTTGTGGCTAGCAATACATATTTGAGAAATAGCTTATCTGTCTTAGTGACTGATACAGGGAACAGAGTGAATCCAATTAGGGTTTATGAAGCCAGACACTTGAAGTCTTGGCTTGAGGGACAACAAAATTGAAATGGGTGAATTCACTAAGAAATCAGCCTTAGTATTGAGCCTTTTGGTAACTTACATAGCTTAAACTAGT
The DNA here is from genome assembly GCA_004027735.1 of Carollia perspicillata. Taxonomy (NCBI): domain Eukaryota; kingdom Metazoa; phylum Chordata; class Mammalia; order Chiroptera; family Phyllostomidae; genus Carollia; species Carollia perspicillata. The sequence continues at coordinate 15,945 of PVKM010007037.1, read as the reverse complement.
GACTTGAAAGATGAGTTACTCTGATTTCACCCCTCTTTGGAATTCTAAATAACTTGAAAGATTTATACAGCTTTCAAACTGACTTCATTAAAACCAGAGAACAGTTGGTGTTTTGGGAGAATTTAGCATCTTCTACTTAATTGTGCTTCATTCAGGTTTGTGAAATTATTGGTTTGGTATATAATGTTTTAAATGCCCTACATAGAATAAAATATTGTTATAAGCCTTTTCATGTTTAGAATTCTGCAACTGTTTTCTGTGTCAAATTTGACTGCTAATTTGTCCCTGCTAATATATTAGATTTAAAGTTTTCATGTTTAGTTTTGTTCTTTGTAGGGCAATTCCTTTTCCCCCAACTCCTCTCCTTCCATCGTGCCTTGGTTTAGGAATGCTTGCCCATGATCCAAAAATGTGTGTCTAGAAGACAGCTAACAGCTCATGTTAAAATCTTGTACACACTGTAATTTCAGAGGCCTTTGGGGGGTACCATTCTCATGCCTGTCATTCAGAATCTCATTCAAGGTTATTCTTGGGTCCCAATCTAATGTCTTGTGAATTGCTTATTGGGGATACAAGAGTGTCCAGGACTACTTCTTTGAATTCTAGTTTCCTCTTTGAATTCTAGTCTCTTCAACCTTTTCACATATTCTTAATATCTGAGAACAATAAATGCTACCAAGTCAACAGATACTTAAAGGTGGAACCTGCCACATCTCTGCAACATATATAGGCAATTCTCTGGAAACTAATGTTTATTGGTGACTGCTTTGAATCTGACTTCTATGAAGAACATCTGAGTATTTTAAGATTACTTTTATAAGTACATTTATTTTCTGTGTGTATTATCCATCTTAGGCAACCTGCGTTGGCTATTTGGATGCATCTGTTTGAAACTTAGAGGCTGTTCTACATCTTTATGTCTCTGTCTTTATTGTTGTTGAGGTCACAATTATTCTGGTAGAGGTAGTGAAATCAGCCTAAAAATTTCATTTCTCTCTGAGTTTGAAATTTGGAGGGAGAAAGGGGCAAGCAGTTTTGGGGTATATGATGAGAGGTCATTCAAACTAAGTTTAGAAGTGTTACAATGCTTCTTGGGTTGTGGCTGTCAAAAGTGCACATGCAAATGTATAAAGTTTAAATGAGTAGCCTAAAAATACTGGAACTTATCATAATTAATCAAAACAGTACTTTCCAAACTTTTTTATTCTGCTCACATGTGCTTATTACCTACCAATGATATATTTTCTATTTTCACTGAACTGACTCTAAATCTAATTACCTAATTTCACCTCCAGTTAAGCAATGATATCAATGAAACCACAACTTTGTGGTGTCCATTATCTATATTCCTAATGAATGTTAAAATAAATATATAGCTATTGAACTAAAAAATATTTCGGTATCAACTAAAATAATTCCTCATAATTCTGATCTGGTTTTCACTTCCCAAGACTCACCGTATGAGTAACCACTTTGGGAGCTGCACTGAGCACATTCTGAACAGGAAAAAATAGAGCCTTGTCTTGTACCCTAGGTCATCATTTTTGGGCAACCTTGACTTTAGGATATAAAGTAAAAAATGTAGAAAAATGTCCATATCTCTGTTGTACATTTCAGTAACCACAACTTGGACTTGAATGGTTTTTGACCAAGGAACCTTAATTGCCAAATGCCAAAACTTAGCAGGTACACACAGCCAGAGAAAAGTGCTAATAAAGCAACCAACACTAGCTCTGCCTCCTCCTCCCACAGAATGCAGATGTGTTACTTTCTCAAAGCAGGAGGACTTCTTAGTGTAGCCACTGGGGAGCTGTGAGAGTTGTCACATTTGTAAGCCTCTGCTGCTGTAGCTGCTCATTGTGTTTTATCTTCGCCATGCTGACATCCAAATCGCAGCTCTGTTGGGATGCTTTTGTCAGCTGTCTGGAGAGAATGACCAAAGAGAACAGTAGGTAACGCAGGCTGTTTGTGTGAAGGCTCAGGTGTTACACTTGTGCCAGCCCAGGGACAGGTACAATGAAACCTGGTGCTTGCTCCTCCTCTTCATGGAGGGATAAAGCAAATGGATTGATAGCTTTCCCCTTGGAAGCATGGGGGATTTAGTGCTCACCAAACAATGAGGACACCTTCGTTTTTACTTATGAAACAGATGGGAATGAGAGGAGTGGTGGGGGCTGTTGGGATGTAAAACTCCTCTGGGTAATTCTCAGTTATGTGTCCTCTCTCAGGTCCTTGAGCAAAATGGGAAATGGTTCAGTGAAACCCAAACATCCCAAGCATCCCGATGGCCAATCTGGGACTCTCACTGTTGATGCCCTGCGGAACAAGGTGGCAGAGCTGGAGAGAGCACTGAGGAGGAAGGATGCTGAGATCCAGGAGCGGGAGTACCATCTGAAGGAACTGCGGGAGCAGCTCTCCAAGCAGACTGTGGCCATCGCCGAGCTCACGGAGGAGCTCCAGAGCAAGTGCATCCAGCTGAACAAGCTTCAGGATGTGGTGCACATCCAGGGAGGAAGCCTGCTGCAGGCCTCTCCAGACAGAGTGCCTCTGGAGGTCCACCGGAAGACCTCGGGATTGGTCTCTCTCCACAGCAGGAGGGGGGCAAAGGCTGGGGTGTCTGCTGAACCAACCACCCGGACCTACGATCTCAACAAACCCCCTGAATTTTCCTTTGAGAAAGCGAGAGTCAGAAAGGACTCCAGGTAAGAAGTTCCCACACTCTTTCGACTCAGATGGTCTTAATATTATGGAACACCTGAGTGCTATTTACTAAATGTCCTCAATGGTAAAGAGCATATTAATCCTTTCAGATTTGGGGACCGGGGATAGCCAACCTATGGCCTGTGGGCTGCATGCATCCCAGGATGGCTGTGAGTTCAGCCGAATACAAAATTGTAAATTTACATAAAACATTATGAGATTTTTTGTGTGTGATTACATGTCACGATGTATTTAATGTGTGACCCAAGACAACTCTTCTTCTTCCAGTGTGACCCAGAGATGCCAAAAGGTTGGACTTCTAAACCGGTTTTACTTTTCAAAATGGTCTCCCTTTAGGGAGAACCTTTCTTTAAAGCAGGAATTGTGCTTTACTTGGACTTTGTTTTACAATATGTACAACTGAAGAAGTGAGTTTATGAAAGTCATTTCCATTTTCCTGAGAACCCTAAGGGAGTGAAGAGTTAGTTTTAGGATGTCTACTGTTCTCTCTTTCTATAAGAGTGAATTTATAAGTATATAAAAATCACAATGAATTATGAAGATGTGTAGCAAAACCACTTTCTAGCGTTTAGTCTGCTATGAAAAAGGAATAAGCTGGAGGCTCAGGAGAGGATGACATTCATCCATTCACCCCGTAGTTCAAATTGAGCCCTATTCCACCTTCTTCCAGCCACTGTCGGACACTAAGTACATATCAGTGAGTAAATAGACATGGAGTCTCTCTCAGGGACAGATAGTAGACACAGAAACAAGTAAACATTGTATAATTATTAATCGGGACACACGATAGGGTGGAAACCACTGTAGCGGATGGTGTCTGGGATCAGGGAGAGAGAAGGGCAAAGAGGCACCAGAATTGGGACTGTCATGGAAGTCTGACTGAGGAGGTGACCTTTAGCTGAGACCCAGAGGAGAAAAAGGAGTGTAAACAAAGTGGAAAGGGCATTTCTGGCAGAGGGAACAACTGAAAGCTAGAATTAGTTTTTAAAATAAGGATTTTTAGGAGAACATGTAAGTATTACACACAGCATTCTGGTGTGTGTTCTGTGCATGTGTGCACATGCGTGTACATTTCTTTTATGGCTGAAGTTTGAATTTCTCAACCAGGGAAGATTAACTAGAAACATCATGAGTCAGGGTCTCCTTCCACGTTATTTCAGAATGTGAGTTATTTATTATTTGAAGTCAGATATTTTGCCTTGATAATATCTTGGCTGAGCCTAGATTTCTCATGTAAAATGAAAGATTTATGAGATTAAAACAAATTTTAATTTATTCACTGACACAAATAATATAAATCAAGATAAAACATCCACCTCAAACAAATAAATGATTAATTTCGACAACAGCTATAAAGGGAGGTTTAATTCATCAATTTGTTGATAGTACTTGACACAGTGAATGATCAATAAATATTTGTTAAGGAAATAAGTAATGCTGGATTATTAATTATAATATTCTGTGGTTGGAAGACATCTGATAGTTCAGAATAATGTTTTTAAACCAAGATTTTTTTATTATTAGTTGGTTTAGAAAGCCCTTATTTCTAACCTTAATAATGACTTATTTTTGATGACACAAATTCATAAATCATAAATGTTATAAAATTATGCTTGTTTTTCAAAAATTGAGCATCATCCAGGGTTCTCTTCTGATATATCAGAGATACGTGCACGTACAGCAATATTCAGTATTATGCACTATATTACTATATATTTATACATAGCACAGTATTTTAATTACCCTCCAAAATCTTTCAAATAGAAATGAGCTTGTATATGTAGAAGTGTGAGAGAATTTAATAGCACTTTACCTTCTCTGACCTTTTTCCTACGTACTCCATCAGATTTCTCCTCTGCAACAAAGATTATGTTCAGTTATTTTGTTCCATAGATTTATGTCCATGTTGAAGCCAAACACCATTTTCTTGGTATTAGGTGGCTGAGCAATCCAAAATAAATATATTTCTTTGTAATTCTTTACTAACTCTATTATAAACAACAAACAAACAAAGCAACCCACAAAAAGCCAGCAGTTATACACAGCCAGTTTCTGGGCAAGACCTGCTGTCTGTAGCAAGGGAGACACAGGAGAGGAAAGACATTATAGCTCTTGAATAAGTGTCAGCAGTGCTTCCCATCATCATTGAAGACAAGGCAAATGGGTACAAGTCTGCATAGAGGTCATGATGAAGACAAGGGAATTGATTTTTTAATGATAAAGTCCTAAAGAGACCAAACTAGATTATTTATGCCCTAATGTTCCCCGTATGCTTTTATAGGGCCTTGTGGTTCTAAATTGAAAATTAATTAAAATATGGGAACCACTCTTTTTTTATTGACTGATTTGTGCCTCATGTGTGAAGTTTGTGCCTCAACTTTTCTTGCAAAATATCTCTCTTCTTACTCCTGGAATAACTGGCTAAGCACAAATGACATCATCAGTTCAGAGATTTCAAATTTTCCAGTTTTTTTTAAAGTGCTCGGTGTTACAATTCATTTTCCATGTTCAGTTAGTTTTAATTTTAGAGGAAAGCATTAAGTAAACTTTGGATATTTTTATATATCTTTTATACAGTCTATGAAAAATTTTGTAAGAAACAATTTTCTAGAAGTTAGATCATTTAAGAAGATGGCAGCATAATTCACTGATAAAAGGATGATGTCAGTATCCATGGGTTTGGCTCCTTTTCCAAGCACTTCTGTTAGATAGTAAAGTATTTAAGATATCTGTCAAGTTGTTCCTTCATTTGTTTTTAGGTTCACATGATTTCTTTGTTGACTTTCATAAATTTTCCTAGCTGAATTTATAACTAAATTCACTCCTACTAATACGTGTCAACTACATTTTGGGTAAAGTCCCTCCTCCACCCTGAATTGAAAAGCTAGGGAGGCTTTTCCGTCTTTTTGTCTAAAGGAATGTCTCTGATGAATACTTAACAGCCAGACAGTACGTGAAAGCAGGCTTAGCCCTCCTCCAATCAACAACAGTAGGGAGATAGGAAGTACTGAGAGAAGCCAGAGAATACAATTTGGGGGAATGATAGATTTGAAATTTGAGGATTCAGATTCAGTAATTCACCAGAAACCCTAAAACCCATGCCACAGCAGTCTGGAGTTTGTGGAGGTCCCTGTGCTCAAATGGACAGAAATGGCAAGTGAGCCTCATTGACTGTCAGGCAGCCTGCTCTCCTGTACCCATCAGGTGTCCTTGTATGTTCTGCAGGGGTGGCTCAAACTGTATACATAGTTGCACCTCCCTGCTTCATGTGGAGGAATTTATATGCTCCACTGGCATTGGGCAACTCTTGAAATTTGTCTTTTGTGAAAGTTAAGGGTTGACTTTTTAAGACCAGGTTCTAGAATAATTCAGTACTGTCCACGAGAACTTTGTGCCATGCTGAAAGTGTTCTAGAATCTGTGTTTAGAAGCCAATAGAAAAATGTGGCTGTTGAGCACTGGAAATGTGGCTAGGGCCACTGAGCAACTGAATTTTTAATTTTAATGAATTTTAAAATTAAATAGCCACATGTGTCTAAGGGCTACTGTATTGGATATTGCAGTTTTCTATTATGTGTTTGGACCATAACCTCTATCCCTTGAGGTGGGAATTATGACCTAGAGACATTTGGGAAAACTTTACAGACAAAATAAGACTTGTGTTTGGTTTTAGGACAAAGCCACAGAAAACGAGTGTGTGCATGTTAGATTGCAGTAGGCACAATATGGAATCACTCTCAAGCTGCATTAAACCTTTGGTGTATGATAACATTGGGCAGTGCTTTGGCTTTGTGCCTACCGACCACGTTCGATCCTCAGAAGCAAAAAACTCTGTGGGCATGTGGCCCACATCTATTATAGGTACTCAGCCTTTTTGAAATCTCATAAATCATGATGAGTCAGAGCACTACAGCGTATCAGTCTGATCTTTGATTTAAATTTATTGTGGTGATCATCAGCAGACTTTAGAGCGAGAACCTCAGAGATTGTCTTATGCAACCCCACTTACTGGTGGAGTGAGGACAGGGGTACAGGGGAGTTGCAGAGCTAACATTAGAATCCAAGATTCTTGACTTGGAAACCAGTTCTTTCCCTCTACAGTCCTAATGTTTCTAGACTTTCTACAGAAAGATCAAAGGCCTCACTCAAGTCGGGCCAGTCTGAGCACCAGTCTGCTTTAATTTTGACATGCTCTATTGACTGGCAGGAAGAATGATGGTGCTTCCTGGCTTCTTCCAAGCAGAGTTGAACAGAGCTTGCCCATTGCATCAGCCTTCACCGAGGGCTGATCCACAAAGCTTAGACCCATGTGAGAAGAACACAGAGCATGGGTTTGATCCATCTTGTGGCACAGACTGTGATGTATATAGAGGGACACAAACGGGTTCCCAGATGGGTACAGTGCTTTTCAAGGCTGGCAACGGAATATCACTGGCAAAGGAGGGGGAGAAAGCTCAGATAGTGTTTCCGTTCATGTCTGACTCTGCCTTGAGCACCAAGACAACCATGCATCCAGAGGTCAGACGTTTTACTGAAATGCAATTTTCTGTTTATGTAGACATTATTTAGCAAACTTCAGCACCAGCAGAGCAAAATTATGAGCTCATGTTGAATATCTGGTGGAACATAGGCAAATTAATCAGAGGCATCTGGCAAGCTGCTGGTCTTCCTTTCCCTAAGAAGGCTTGAACTATCTTTTAAAACTATTGTTCTTTCAAAAAGGAAAGATAAAACAAAGACTTGCTGTCTGACTTTGGATGTTGACTCTAGTTTTAGGAAGGGCAATTAGTTTCATTTGTCACTCCCACTCCAGGAGCAAAATAGGTAAAAGCAGAAAATGCGACTGAGTCATCTTTTTAAATAAGACGTCGGAAAGGAGTGTGGAAGAGTGTGTTTGTTACTACTTGTGCTTCCTTTCTAAAGCAGTGTTGAGCATTTGAATGTGTCTTATAGAAATGTGGCTCCTTTATTGAACAGGAGTGCTTCTGTGGAGTAATAATAGTAGTAATAATAATAACATTTATGCATCACTAATTCTGTGTCAGGCATCACTCTGAATGCATCACGAATATTGGATCATATTATCCTCACAACAAACCTCTAAGGTAGATAATATTGTTATCAGCTCTATTTTATATATGAGAACCTGAGGCATGCAGAATTCAATAACTTGTCTAAGGTTATACTTTTATATTTTGTTATTTTTAATGTCAGAACCAGAGTGCCCTCTGCTATCTGAAGTCTGTTCTAACCACCCTATATACCACTTTTCCCAGATGAAAGTTAAATAACTCTTCACATTTCAACTGGCAGCCATGTAAAAAATTAAATATGTAATTAGACATAGGTACTTTTCTAATGCTTTTTTTTGTATAATTACAAATATCTCCCTGCTACTGTTATTTCTCCCTGAAAATTATCCTTCCAGAAAGTGTTGCATTGGTATTAGTTTGTAGTAGGGGAAAATTTGCTGGGAGCAGGAGGGGAAGAAATTTTTTTTGTATTTTATGAATTAGTGACTTAGATGTGGCTGTGTGAGGGGTTCTATATCTAGAGTTTACATAGGTTGTTAAAGATTTTTAAATGTGCATATCCAGATAATTATCAATTGGATAGTTAAAAAATTTGTACATATGCTTATCAATATTACTGTCTTAACCTGAGTCTTCAGCAAAGCAAAAAAAAAAAGGAGATATGTATAAGGGAAGGAAGAAGAGAAAAGATCACTTGTGTGGTGGTCTGACAGCCAGAAGGTGTGGGTGGAGGCAGCTGGCTGATGTGTCTGGTGCAAGTGGTCAGAATGTTTGAAAACAGAAGGTTTATATTTCACCTCAATATTGTGTGTGTACTTCCCAGTCAGAACTAGCTAGCTGCTCAGGGATGGGGCGAGGAAACAAGTGATTGGCTAACTGCTAGATGTCTGTTGATTTCAGCACATTACCTTGTGGAGGCTGGAGATCGACCGTGTAGAATGAGGAGGATTTTGCTTCTCTGTTGTACCAAAGGTGAAATGAAAGCTGAGAGTCAGTCAACAACTGGCTGAAGGCCACGCTGTGGTACCTTCCTGAACCTTGTTCCCAATCTGAGTGGACTGATGTCGAAGTGTGTTCTCTGCCACAGTGTGCACAGCCCTTACTGGTGGTGCTGCTGCAGCGGGACTGGCCCCCCTTGGAGCTGGGGGAAGAGCGAGAGGTTAGGCGGTGGTGTTAAACGTCAAAAAAAGGGGGAGGTAAGGAGCATGGAGAAAATGAGGAACCTGCCTGAAATTAAGTGGCAATTGCCTTCACATCTTGAAGTTAAAGAGGTTTCATCAGACTTTTCTGAGCCCAGACACCCGGCCCCTCTCACTTCCTGCCCTGCCTTTTCTTCTTTCTCTTTAGGAGATAAAGACCGCAGGGCTCTCCTCCCTCTGCACCCTCACCTCAGCCCTCTCTCAACCTCTCAAATTATCTTGGTTGGTTTATAACCGACCTTTGCTCCTCCCTTTATCCTCAAATCTTTTAGTCTGTCCTTTGCTAGGTGTTGGGGAAAAGTTTGATTAAGCCTCAGAAAACACTCAGGACTCAAAAACTTATTGTTCTGAGTAAGTCAACAATCTGTGTGCTCACAAACATTTCAGGCCTTTCTGGACACTGCCCATTTTCTAGCTAGATTCCAGGAAAGAATGCAGTAGAAACAGAATAGCTGAGATGTCAGTGGCCTTTCTCTTTCTTGTCCTGTCAGAAGGAAGCGTTGTCACTTACCTTTGCCTCCCAATAAGCAGTGCGATCCTTTCCTTCTAGGGGAGCCTCCCTTCTCGTTCTGGAAGCCTGAGCAGTTCAGCTTCTGTCACCTGACTTTTTCTAGGGTTTAACCTACAGTAAAATATTCTGGAACAGGAAAAGAGCTGAAGCTAGGAGTAATGTCTTTCAGTTTTTAGCTTCTGGAAGTAGTTTTTCTGTGAAAGATACAGTTCTTGAAATTTTTATCCTTTGACTAAAACTGTTTGCTTTCTTTAAAGTCTCATTTTAAAATAATTTGTCTCCTCCCCTCAATGTGACTCTCAGAAGTATTATTAACTGTAGATTTTTCAGTTCAATCGTGTTGGGCAGGTTTGTTTGTTTGTTCATTTGTTTTAAAGATCTACAGCTGGGAATGACCAAAGGATATCTTATATTAATTCTTACTAAAGTATGAGTGAATAGGAACTCCCAGTTTCTTTTTTATCCTTCAAGGAGTATTTGTCATGCCACATTAATTTTAATTGGTAAATTTTGAACATCAGTTTTGATGGGCTTTTGGGGGGTTTATAGACCAAGCTCTGGGAAATATGAAGGAAAGAAAGACCTATTTGGCTTCTAGTTCCTTCTATCTACATGAGATGAGAAAAAGATACTACTTGAAATTTCTTAGAAATAGAAACTCAGAGAAACCCAGTTATATTAGTTTTCTGTTGCTGCATAACAAGTTACTACACACTTAGCAGCTTAAAAGAATACCTATTTTTTATCCCAGCATTTCTGTGGGTCCAGAGTATAGGCACGGCTATTTCGGTCATCTGCTCAGTATTTCACAATGCTATAGTCAAGGTGTCAACTAACAGTGTCCCTTTCTAGAGCTTCCCAGTAGAAGAAGTTCTTCTCTAAGTTCATGTGATGGCTGACAGCATTCAGTTCCTTGTGGTTGTATGACTAAGGTCCCCAGTTTCTTGCTGACAGTCAGCGGGAGGATACTCTCCCCTCCTAGAGGCTGCTCAGTACCATACCGTATGTCCCTGTGTGCAGGCCCTTTCACAGTATGGCACTCATTTCTTCAAGGGCAGCTAGAGAATCTCTTCACAGTTGGCCAAGATGAAGTCTCATATAGCATGTGCTGAGTTACCTTCCCAACACTATTTTCGTATTCTGTTGGTGAGGAGCAAGTCACAGGCTCCATCCCCTCTCAAGGGGAGGGGATGACACAAGGGTGTGACCAGAAGGGTAGAGATCATGAGGCCATCTTAGAATTCTGTGCAAAAAAACCCATGCCCTTTTGCATGTCTGATTGAGATTCTTGGCTAAAGAATCTTGGCCATATTAGATATGTAAAGCCACACGTAAAAAGTCCAGAGTCTTAAACACACATGTTTAAAAGCAGTATTATTCACAATAACCAAATGGTGAAACAATCCAAAAGTCTATCAGTGGATGAATGCATGAACAAAATGCAGTGAATGTATACAACAAGATATTATTTAGCCTTAAAAGGGAAGGAGATTTCTTCCTTTTATATGCCAGAATATTAGTGAATCTTGAAGACATTATGTTAAGTGAAATAAGCCAGACTCAAAAAGACAAATATTGTATTTTTCCACTTATATGAGGTACCTAGAGCAAATTTATAGAGACATAGAGTAGAATGGCAGCTTCCAGGGGCTGGCAGGAGGGGGAATGAGAAGTTATCCTTTAATGGGTATAGGCTTTCAGTTTGGAAAGATGAAACAGTTCTGGAGATGGATGATGTCAGTAGTTACAAAATAATGAGAATGTCCTTAATGCCACTGAACTGTGCATCTAAAAATGATAAAAATGGTACAGTTTATGTTATGTATATTTTATCACAATTAAAGTAAAAGTCCAGAGTCCTTAAGCTGACTGGACAGCATATCCCTGAGCACAGGGCTCTGTTTCCGGTTTCATACAGGATGCTGGGAGGAGAGGGAGGAGAGTCATAAGTTCCTCTCTTCATATTTATTAGTTCTCTTCAAAGGAGAATAAGATAGGACAAAGTCTTGTGACAAACATTAATTGATTATTGTTCATTACTTAATGGTAACAGATTTTATGCTGAGTCCTCAGCAGAGGCACGTTCCCTGTGCTGTGGGAATGTAGAGGGAGAGGACAGCTTGAAACTCCCTGCATTTTCTTGATTTACAGCTGTAATTCTTAACCTTAAGTGCACACTGTAGTCACCTGATGAGTATTAAAATGTACTGATTTTGGGTTCAGCCCTCAGGGAGTCTGATTAAACTGGTTTGAGGTAAGGGCCCTGGACGTCAGGGTTTATGAAGGCTCTCTTGATGATTCTAATGTGCAGCAGCGATTGAGGGCCATTTTGTTATAAGAACAGGCTTCCCTGCAGTAGAATCCAGAAATACCCACTTTGACAATCTGAGAGCAATGCTCCTCACAGACAGTGAAAGGAACTATTTACCATTTCTACCTAATTACCATGCAGCACAATGATGATTATTCATATCATTGAGTTTGTCAGATTAACTTCCTTGTGAGTGTTGGTTGTTTTCAACGTTTGATTATTAAACTCTGTTCTTCGATGCTCATGGGAATAGGATCATCTGCAGACTTTTATGAAAGGGGCAGGGGAATGTTTGTTGTAAGCATGAAGTGACAGGAAGCATGATTAAATTACAACCATGCTCCATGACAGGGGCAATAGGGTAAGGGAGAATGTCATGCTCATTTTCTGATGACCCGAGGAATGACCTCATCTTTCTCATGCTAGTTTCTCAAATTATAACTTGTGCGTTTATTAGGTATTTTTTTTCTTGTTTATCATTCAAATGTTTTTGGGAGAAGGAATAGATGATTCTCTTGCTTACGATCTGTGCCTGTTTCCTAGGTGACTGATGTTTCCACCTCCACTCTGGTCTCTGTACCCATGATTTTTAAAGGAGGAGAAAGAATTTATGTGTCCTTTAGCATTAATTTTGTGGAGCTCCTATTACATGCCAGACACAATTCTAGGTTTTTGTTATAAGAAGATGAAGAAAGCATAATCACACTCTTGAAGATCACCATTTCTTTGGGGAAATTTGAATTTATTGCAATCTTTTCTGATGAACATTCTAAGGTGTACAAAGGAGGGAGGGAGCGTACTTTGTTTAGTGGTAGCAGGGAAACCTCCATAAAACAGATGAACTTGAGCTGGGTTTTGAAGGAGGAATGAACAGCAGGGAGACAAAGTGCCCTGGCTTGTTTGGGGACCTGCAAGTAGTTCAGTGGGCCAGCGGTACTCTGGGCATGGGGAGGCTGGCCAGGCAGGGGCGCTGGATTGACAGGAATTTTACCAGCACTGTGAAGGAGTCTCCCTAATAAAAACAAGTGTTAACTATAGTGTTTTTAGAGCTCTTCTATCTGGAAGGTTTTAAAGTTGCTGGTAACTTGCTTACCTACAACAGGAATATATGTCTCTTATGTAACATATTTTATGTGCCAGGTGTTATTTTTAGTGCTTTATGTTGTTAACTAATCTAATTTTCATAGAAATCCAGTGACTTGTAGATTGTGTTATTGTCATTTTACAGCTGAGAAAACTTGAGATTAAGTGACTTGCCCAGGGTTCCACCATTAGTAATAGCAGGATTAGGAATGAGACCCTGGCATTATAGTTCTTGTGCTCTTGAAAATATGCTTTACAATATGATTTTATGGGTATATATAATAAAGCTATGAAATGTCACACAATCTAAACTGCCTTGACCTTTGTGCTCACAAGAAATCCCCGATAGATAAGAGGTGCTGGTCCCTGCTTTGCACTAAGCCTTATGCAAAGACATCTGCAAGACACATGCTATGTCCCAGCAAAGACAAATAATGGCCTCTCACACACAGGACTAGAGGAGGAAGATTGAGGGCCCAGCATAACAAGAACTGACAAACAAAATAGAAACAGAAGCACGGACACAAGGAACAGACTGACAGGTCTCAGAGTGGAGGGGTGGGTGGAGACTGGATGAAAGAAGGTGAGGGGCTGGCCAAAGAACATGTGTGTATAACTCGTGGACGCAGACAACAGTGAGGTGGTGGCCAGAGGGAAAGGGGGTTGGGTGGTGGATGGAGGTGGGCAAAGGGAAGAAAGATGGAGACATCCGTAATAATGTCAACAATGAACATAAAGTTTAGAAAGAAGAACTGTCAGTGGACTTTGACAAATTGAACTTCTTGAAGCAATTTAGAAGACAAGAATTTATTGCTTCCAAGAATGTGGACTATGTAAATTGGGGGTGTAAAAGGATTACCCATGCTGCCACTAAAGGCATCAGTTGGAGATCCGACCTGACTGGAGGAACTTTGAACTGAGCACAGCGGCTTGACAGCGCCTCTTTGTTTCTCCACGGTTTTCAGAACTTTTCCCACCCCACCAAAAAAATGTTGTTATCGCTGCCATTTATTAATTACTTACTGGCACCTTATCTTAGTTAATACACATAATATTCCTCTGTTTATGATTACCATGCTCTGTTCATAGAGGAGAAATCTGAGATTCAGACAAGTTAAGTGACTTGTCCAAGGTCACACAGCTCAGAAGTGTGGGAGAGCTGGGCTTTTACCCTGGGGTTTTCTGACTCCAAAGCTATACACACATTTCATTTTTTCAGGCGAACTTTTTATGGAGCACACAAATCATAGAGTGAACACACCCATGTATCCACCAAACAGATCAGGCAGTGGAACATCCCCAGCACCTGAGAGGCCCTTTCAGCTCCCATCCAATCCCTGCCCATTGCCTACCTCAAAGGAAGCCACTGTCAGTACCAGTATTATCATAGATAACTTTCACCTTATTTTTGACCTTTATTTTAATGGAATTAGTAAATATGTACTCTACAGAATTTGTCTTCCTTTGTTTGTATAGTAAGAGTCACTTACATAATTGTACATAGCAGTGGCTCATTAATTTTATTGCTATGTAGTGTTTTATTGCATGACTATACCACAGTTTATTAATTTACAGCTATCAGTGGGCATTTGGTTGATTCTGGTATTTAGCGACTTTGAATAAAGCTTCCATAAACATGCTTGCACATGTCTTTTAGTACATTACTATGGTTTATGATGGGTATATACCTAGAGTGGAATTGCTGGGTAGTACATTTTTTATTGAATTTATTGGGGTGACACTGGTTAATAAAATGAGATCTCAGGTATACAGTGCTGTAGTGCATTATCTGTGTTTTGTGTTGTGTGCTCACGACTTCAAGTCAAGTCTCCTCCCCTTGCAATTTATCCCCGCTTTACCCTCTTCTACCTCCCCACCCCCTCTTCCCTCTGGCAACCACCACGGTGTTGTCACATTTAATATAAATTGCCAAACAGTTTTCCAAAATGGTTGAACAAAATAGATACTTTCCCCAGCAATGTGTGAGTTAAGTTACTCCACATTCTGGCTGGCACTTGGCGTTGTCAGTCTTTTTCATTTGAACCATTCTGGCGGGTATGTTGTGGTATCTCACTGTGGTTTCAGTTTGCTTTTCCTTGATAATTAACAAGGGTTAGGATTTTTAAAGTTTATTGTTTTCAAGTGATATCTTGGAAATTTACATATATTTGGGAAAAAGACCATACATATGTGTCTTTGTGTTGGTCATTGGAAGGTAATGTGCCTCTTTTCTCCAAATGTTTTATAAATTTTCATCTTTGTATTTGGTGTTCAGTAACTTGGTTCTGATGGGACTAGATACAGTTTTCTGTATATATACTTTGTGTGGAGTTTGTTGTGCATATTGTCTGTGGCTTGAAGTATTTTCATGGATTTAAGAAAGTTCTTGGATATGATACCTTCGTATATTATTTCAGACAAATTTTTTCCATTCTTTGGGGGCTCAGATTACACATATGTTCAACTTTTCTGTTATATATGTCTCCTGTGTTTTGTTTTTGTTGTTGTTGTTCTGTTTTCCATCCCAGACTCTCTCCAGTATCCTATCTACCTAGATATATTCTACTTGCCTGTACGTATTCAGTTTCTGATCTTCTTCTGCTGTGTCTTACTAGATTTTAAGCCCATTTATTGAGTATCAAGCTTTGGATATTATGTTTCAATTCTAGAATCTCTACTTTGATTTTTAAGAAATATTTGTTCTCTCTACTGACATTCTTCATTTTGTCCTTGATTTCCTTAAACATATTAACTACAGTTATATTAACACTTGTGTCAAGTATGTACAATATTTTGATCTACTGTGGGTCTGTTTCTATTTTTTTCTTGCTGTTCATCGATCTTTTTTGTGTTATGCCTGGTAATTTTTTGTGTCATGCTAGATACTCTTCATAGAAAAATTGTAGAGAAAATTTGTCTTAGATGTTGTGAGCATCCCACAGAAAACATTTACCTTTGTTTCTGGCAGACAGTTAATCCAGAGGCAAATCACTTAATCGGAACAAGGGTTTGTTGTTTCAGAGTTGGTTTTCAGCCTTTCTGGGAACTGTCCTGGTTTGGTTAGTCTTTACTTTCAGGCTGCATGCAT
>PVKM010007036.1:0-42629 GCA_004027735.1 Carollia perspicillata | reverse complement strand
TCAGGTACAAGGTGAGTTCTGGGATCCAGTGCAGAGAATGGCAATAGAGTTGACCATGCTGTATCGTCTACTCGAAAGTCATGAAGAGAGTAGGAGACCTTCAGTGCTATCGCCACACACAAAAAGAAAGACCGCTCATTATGTGAGGGGTGGAAGTGTTAACTCACCTTACCGAAGCGGTCATTTTGCAATTATACGAGTATCAAATCATCACCATGGACACCTTAAACTTACACAATCTTATATGTCAATTATATCTCAATAAAGCTGGAAAAAATAAATAAAAGTTCATGTAAACAAAAAAAAGAATGTACATATATAATAATAAAGTCCTAATTATCCCATCTTTATTTACAAAAATGAATCCTTCAGTGTTAGTAGTGAGAGGGCTAGGAGTCATCAGTACTTACATAATGATATTCAGACAAGTAGACTCCGTTCCGTATTTGGAAGTGGAAGCCCGAGAGAAAGAAGCCAAAACTGTTACAGATCGTGATCAGGAAGTAGAGACAGCAGGGATCCCTGCTTCACCACTCCCCAAACGGCACACTGACCTTGAGAAAGGTTTCGGCGTAGACTTGGAAGATGGTGCGTGCTTTGCTCCACGATCAACAACAGGGGTCCTACGTTTGTCTCCCGAATCTGCCAACTGGTTAACCCAGAGGGACGGACAAGAAGCCCTTCGTTTTTGTCAACCTTCCGCCTGTGCTCAGACATCTCATTAAGGAATCAACCCAGATGGCAATTTTCAAAATATGGAACCAACCCCATCATTTGGACAGCACTTTGGTTATTTTCTTCCTACTGTAAAGATCTTAAGGGTATGGGTTGTTGTTGTTTTCCAACATGTAGAAGAATTTCCTATCATTGACCTCAAATTATTTAACAGAAAAACCTAAGACTTTTTTTTTTTTTTTTGCTAAGGTCCAGCATTCTAGCCAGAATTGCCAAACCACACTGTAATTCTTTAAGTGATAGTAGGGAGATCAAAGGGACTCACCCTAGAATTAGCTTTAAAGTCAACTATTGGGGTTTCTGGGAAAGAGGAGGGAATGCCTGTTTACTAACCCTCCTTCCTGAGGCCCAGTGAAACGAGCAAACTAAACTCTGTGTTTTCCCTAAAAGGATATCTTCAGTACTGATCATCAAAGATAAAAATAGTCAAGTCCGAGCTTCTTCAGGACGTATTTATCTTTTTCTTTGTGTGTTCAAGTTTTGGGAGAGAAGC
The DNA here is from genome assembly GCA_004027735.1 of Carollia perspicillata. Lineage (NCBI taxonomy): Eukaryota > Metazoa > Chordata > Mammalia > Chiroptera > Phyllostomidae > Carollia > Carollia perspicillata. The sequence goes on along the minus strand of PVKM010007036.1, from coordinate 41,401 downwards.
TCTATCTGGCCTCTCATTAAGTGTACTTGAGAAGAACAACAGCCTTCCTATCTGTTCAAATTGTTCTGCTAAAAAGAAAAATCGGGAAAAACGTAAGCACGGTGTTTACTGTTTTATTAATACTTTAGAATTGTAATCGTCATTTTGAAGTTGGATCCAGAGAGGAAACGGCCCATGCATGTATAGGAATAACTTCTAAAAGTTAAAAGTACCGGTTTTTAAGTGAGCCCTTCATTATGCCTGTTCTGTGAGTATTGGGTGGTACTGGTAACACAGGCCGCGGCAAAGGAGGTTTACAGTTGTGAGTACACAAAACACAGAGCCTATGCTTGTATTATTATTTATTTATTATTACTATTAACCCACTTCCGCCCACCCCTGTATACCGGCTGTAAAAGAAAAGGACTCAAGAGCTACAGAACGGACTGGCCTGGAGACAAAGGGCCAAGCTCCGCTGCTACGTTTACTGCTAGCACCGGTCTGGGCCTTGGCTGTAAGGTCACGGTGACCTCTAACAAACCACTTTCCCCCTCATGCAGCGTAAAGAAACCTTACCAACAGTGAAATGGAGCCCTTGGCTGCCCTTCAGAGTTCCAGCACGGCCACAAAACCTCCATCTGGGCAGGCAGGTCCAGTGCTCCCTCCAGGCTTGGAAATAAACCCGAGAGGCCAGCACTGGACCCAGCCCAGTCCAAAGGTTCTGTATGAAACGAGGGTTTCCTTGAACATGCGGATCAGTTTAGAATGCTCACAAGGGTCCTGAACAAAACCAGTGAGCCCTGGGGTAAACCGTCCAAGCCTCCCAGGAGTTCTTGCACGGAGAATACCCGATCCGTGCCTCCACTAGAACCTTCTTCTTATCCCTGTGGACAGAAATAGACCAGTCAGGCCAAACTCTGTCAGTCCTAAGTCACTGGATTTTTTTTTTTAATCCATGACAGTGGGACTTTCTCGAGACAGAGAGAGAAGACATCTATCAACTGCTCCATGTCTGTTTACCGAGACAGTTAGCCAGGGAGAAAGCCCAGCCTAAGCTTCCAATGTGGACCAAGGCCACTCACACACTCACACACAGCACCCCCCTCACCCCAATGTTACAGGCACACATATCTTCCTCTGTTGGATCTCTGAACAGCCAAAGGTGGTGATTAGGGCTACACGGCTGTGTTATTTGAAGAACTATTATAGTCGGCTCCGTTTTATTTTTGCAGAGAAAGACCTCTGGGCCAAGTCTAGATAATCAGAAGAATATGGGGTGAAGGGAGGGGGGAAAGGCCTAAAACTTTGTTGTGTAAAGTATAAAAGGCTATTCATTGCGAACAGGAAAAAACTTTTGCAAGGTATACTGGCTTTAAAGACTTGTTTCCCTCTCTTAATATGGACTTGGGCTGTACAGTCCCTGAAAATAACTGTTGGACCTGGAGACATCTGGCGTGAATGTGCATTTTATCTAAAGGCACCCAGAGGAGATCAAGAGACATGAAGAAAAATAAGAAAAGTCTTGATCACTTCCTACTGGCCCCAAAGCCCCAACATAAGCAGCATTCGGCATGACAGCAGACACCCTGTAGTAGTGTCTTGTCCTAAGCATGTGCCACCAAGCCCACCACTTCTCCCACGACTCAGTCCGGGGAGGGTGGGCCCCGACATGTGCTCTTCCGTCTAAGGGTGTCTGAGGGTCCTGAAGTGAAACTGACTCTCATAGGCAGTGAGTGGAACGCTCTTACAGTAGGGCAGAGATTGGCCCTGTGAAATACTTATAAAGGGTGCTCTCTCCAACAAATCAGAGCCGGGCAGAGGTCGGGCAGAAAGGCTAGAAGCTGGACATACCTGGGAAGGGTTTAACTTTTTTGCCTCCGGTTCCAGAAACAGTTATATTCAAGGTAGTGGTACACATGGCCACATTCTACTTCTCTCCTGAAATGTGGGGCCCTTCAGTAGAGCGGGATACAGAGCTCTGTGTTAAGCGGCACCTTGCAGGGTGTGATAGTATCTGGCCTCCAGCAAGGCGCTCCCTGGGCAGGGCCACTGTCTCTCACCCATGAGAGACTGCAACGGAAACTGAGAATTCAGCAGAAGCATGCAACTGAGCCAAACATGGCCGGAGATGTGTAGGCTCTTGAGACTCCTCCAAGGTAGCTAGGGAGGTCTGAGATGTTCATTCCTACCATTCTGTTTGAAAATTAAATGAGATGTAACTTCCAAATATCAGAAACTTAGGAGTACCCAGAGATACCTGGGTGTCATCTGCATTCATGAACTGACTTCATTCTGCTAGTGGTGGGACGGGCCCGGAAGGATGGTATTTACCCATCACTTCACTTCCTGCACTTTCATTCCTAATTACACCACAGTCAGGTTTTCAGTAATTTTTACTTTGCTACAACATGAGATGTGTCTTTGTAAAACAAATTTAAATTGTTAAACTTCAATAGCCAATGTTTTCATCATTTTGAAAGAAAAATTTTACTTGACAAAACCTAAAATAAATTACCAATTTGATTATTAAGAAAGGTTTTGATGTTTTGGTTCTGGCCTAAGGAATTATTGAAAAAATTTTACCTTAACGGGAATAGTCCTTTCAGAAGACTTTTTTAATCTCCAAATTTATGTCTGTGTATCAAGTCCTGACTGGGGAACAGGAGGGACCAAAGACTCACGGACTCACGGACAGGGACGGCAGTGTGGGGAGTGGCAGGGGAGGGGGTGTAAGGCGCTAAGAGGTGATACAAAAAAGACAATAGAGATTAAATTAATAAGTCATGGCCGGAAAAGCTACAACATAAACATGGGGGGGAAAGGAAAATGAACTGATCAACAAACACTTATTGAGCAAAAACAAATATTTAGCCATAAAGATTTTTTTCTCCTTGGCTCAGTTTTTCTCTAAACTGAATTCTGTAATATCTGGGGAAATCATCTATAATAATAGAGAGCTGGTGTCTCTGCTTTTCTGATGCCAAATTAAATCAAGACCTGGAACAAAAGAATGGGGATACTAAGGAAAATTATCAATAATAAAGAAGTAGTCCAAACTTATGAACCAAAATATGAACTTGGTTTTTGGGAACTCGAGTCCTGATTCTACTTCTCTTTGTGATTCTGTGATCAAAGGAAAAAAAAGCGGGGGGGACAGGCAGTAAGTCCTAGTAACATCTTATATTAAACTTGTGTGATGATATCATTAAAAAAGCAAACAAATATTTACTGAGTTTTCAAAGCATTATGCTAGCTACCAAAAATACATACGTACATAAAGGCTGCTCCCCAAAAAGTCAAACACAAACATGTACTCAAAAAAAATGCTAAAAATATTTTAAATTTAATTCAAATTTTAGAGGAACCTGAGATTGTTTTTGCTCTAGTGGCTTGTAGAATTTCATATCATTTTCAAAATAATTGCAATGTAAAATTAATCTTTTATTTTGTACGACAAAATAATCTTTACAGTAATAGTTCAAGCCAGAAAAATTCTTTGCCAAAAAAGTGCTTTAGTCATTAAATTTTAGCAACCAGGAAAACAAGTACATTGGATACTAAATCAAAAGAGCAGAGTTTATTTTCAGATCTGCTTTTAATCGGTATCCTCACACGTTCAGCCAACATAGTGGGAGAAAATCAGCTCTTCTTTTGCATAAACACATTTTTCACAATCAGACATTAGTGTCCTGGGCCTTTACTGCCCTCTCTGCTGAGCAGATCTAATATCAGGCCGGGAGAATGGTTATAAGTCAACGTGGCACCCGCCACAGGCATCCGTTTCTAGTTCGGTCCCTTTGAAAGGAGCCCTGGCGTATAATTCTTAGTTCCTGAAAGCATGACGAGAGCAGGAACATGACTTATGAAAGTAGTACTTACAACTACAAGGTTTAGAAAGCTCTTCAAAGCAAACCCCAGTAGCTGCTTGATAATTCTGGACCTACAAGTCAGAACTAAAACTGGCTCTGACAAGCTCGGTGGACGTTTCCACACGCTGCTACCACCTTGTAAGTGAAAACACCTTAGAAGGACAATATGCCTTACACTCTCTTAATGTCTTCCACCACCCAGACATATTCTATCAGTGCAAGAGATCAACAATAATTACATTCATGAGAGAGGGTTCTATATTCTTAATATTGTGGCAACTGACAGTGAAGTTCAGGTGAAGTATTCCTGGGGATACTCTGCACAATGGATTTAAATTATGTCTTAATTTACTTCTGAAACTCCTACCTCCTCTTCTCCATGTGCAGATGTTCCTGAAGAAGGCCAAATAGAGGCACTGTGCATTGGTGCTTTCAAACAATGCTATAGAGGTAGTCGAAGAACTCTTACCCCCTGCGCTGCGGGCTCCCCCAGCACGCAGCTCACACCCCCCCGGACGTGGGCACTGGTCAGTGGCCCCCAAATTTCCAGAACTCAGAGTCTGTTCTAAACATAGGAAACCCAACTGTAAAAAGTAGAAATACGGTATGCCCCAATTTTCTTCATAGCAGTTGTAACTAAAATTAAAATAGGGTTATACCACAACCCTACATTGAATGTACCTGACCTTGGTTTGTCACTCTAGCACCATATTGAAATTCATCAAAATCCAAGTAGCTATAAATGAAGCGTGAATAGAAATAATAGCTTAAAATGTTGAAATAATTGCTCAGCGTTATTTAGATTCCATAAACAGCAATCAAAATGAAAAACAGCACTCTTGGCCCCCAAGAGGAAAGGATTCAGATAAAAATGTTTTTCTAATGAGCAGTATGCTTTGGTATAATATTATTATAGGAAAGACAAAAATTCCAATCATCCTTGCTAAATTGCATGTCTGTGAACTTCAGCTATTTTGAGATTTTTTAACTTAAACCATTTCTGAGTTACAGAAAAAAATGTGCAGTTCCTTTGTGCATGGAAATGAAATGGAATCTCTTCATTCCATCTTTTTACTGAAATTCCTTACAAAATTAGATGAATCTGATGATTCATGAAACAGACTTTGAAATTAGGCTCAACCTATCTTATTCCCCTCATGGGGTAATTGTGATGATAATAACAGTTGCCATTTTTGCATGATGCCTTTTGCATGAGTACTACATTTCTAATTTTCACCAAAAAAACCTGCAGGTGATTACTTTTATTTAAGGTGTTCATAGTTTGCCCAGGATCACTCAGAGTCAGAGCCAGGATCGAGCCCTCTAAAACCAAAACGTGACCTCTGTTCGTGAAGCCATGATATTTAGATAATTCTTAGAGACCCTGATACTGTCTTTTGTGTTTTTGCAAAACCTCCACGAATAACCTCAGTCTCATGCTATCAGTCAAGCCTGTGAGAACACTGAAATTCTAAATTACCAAGGCTAGATGTTTTCTAGTGAAGCAGTTTTCATAAAATAGCCAGTTAGTAGGAAAGAATACTAATTTAAAGTAGAAAAAAATTCTCTTTTAAAAAGTGTCATCAGCCAGACTCTCCAAATTCAAAGGAAAAGGTGTCTCTTCCTCCTGCCCAGGGCTCACCTCTTCAACTGGCTTCTACAACTCCCGTACTAGAAGTGGGGTCCTCTTGTTACTATCAGTATTTAGCTAGAAAAGGGGAGCAAAGGGAGCTAGACGTTGAGCTTCATCAAATGGAGAGCACAGGCCTATTTGCTTCACCAGGAAGCTACAGCTTTTCACATTCTAGGGGATCGTAACTTTGCTCCTCCGAGGGAAGTAACAGTCCTCCCTTTCCCCGCTCTCATACCAGACTGTTGGGGAAGGGGGCACAGGAGGAGGTGCTGGACCACAGAGGCCTGTCAGTGTAACTGCGGGGTGGACCCTATCCAAAGTACGCACAAACTTGGGAAGTTGACTGGTCACTTTGAGAAAGCACCTGGTCGGCCATCCCAAAGCCACGCTCCTGGTTATAACCCCAGGGGAACAAAGAACTTGCTCTCTCTGGCTGGGGACCTGCTCTCCCCCATGCACTCACACATTCTCTCTCCATAGCCATGTGGTCTGAGCAGCCCCATGGCCACGGGGACTCCTCACGCAGGCTCCAGGATGGAGCCTGAATTCCTCAGCACAGCAACGAACTGCAGCTGGAAACCCACGCTGAGCCAGCCGGATGCTGGACTGGACTTTCCTATGGAGCAGGAACTCTGAGCAGTGGCCTTCAGCCCGGCCCCACTGAAGACAAGATCGGACTTTTTCCGTGGCGGGACAGATGGAGATGGGACATTGGGAAGTCAGGAGGGGAACTCTCTTACTTGACAATCATGCACAACTGTACAATACAGCCACAGCCTCCCATGCAGAGCTCAGGAAATTCTTTTTCTTTAGTTGCCACAAGAACCCCACTTCCTCTGACAACACTCTGACCAGCAACCTGAGTGATGGTTAGAAATGCATAATCTCAGGCCCCAAACCTAATGGCTGAGCCAGAATCTCCACTTTAACAAGATCTGAGATCTTGTGTGTGCATTAAACTTTGAAATGCTCTGCTAGACGATGTATATGTTCCCCCTACCTTGGGTTCGTCAATCATTCCATTCCTTTCCCGTGTTCTCAATTTTTCTCTGCGTGTTTTTCATCTCACATTGGAAGGGGCTTTTAAAAGCCCCCTGCTGATCCTACCCCGTACCCAGCTAGGATCTCACTTCTCTCCTTTTCTCAATCACGTACCTTGAAGGGGGCGTCTGTACTCCCCGAATCCGTATCTTCACCACCTGTTCACACCTCCAACCAGGGCAGTATAAGCACCTGCGGAACATCGTCTGGTCCCTACTATGAGCTAAGCACTGCACCAGACTCTGAGGATAAATATGTAAGAGGCACGACCCTCCTCTTCAAATGACTGGCTCCAAAATCGCCCTGACACAGATCACCACCGACTCCCTAATTTGCCAATTTCAGGGAGCACCTTTCATGGATTGTGAGACAGGAAGACCCAGTTACCTTCCGTAAGTCACACATTACAGATTTTGCAAAAACATAAAATAATGCTACTCTTATAATTTTTAAAAGAAAATAGTCATTTTTATGAAACTGTTATTTGTCCTATGATGGACTTATCTTTTACAGGGCTCAGTAAAAATTTTCAAAACTTGTTTTAATCTCCAATACAGATCAACAGATGTAACCTCTGCAAAAGTTTCTAGTCTCTCCAATAGGGACCAGGCCATTCTTGTTAAGAATGTTTAGAGGCTCCTGAGACCAAAAAGATTTAGAACAACTAGATCCCATTTTAAAACCAGGTTTAGTTGCCCACCAAGTCCCTCATATCCACACAGCTATCAACTGTAGACTTAATATCAGAGGGACAGGAATGAATTGGCTTCGGCACTTCCCTCCTGTTTCATTAATGCAGCCAAAGGCACCTTTTCCCTGGGTATGCCGTGCATAGTGGAAACAACGGATGGCCGCTAGCCCTGAAAAACTAGGACCTCGCTGCAGTACTTGCAGCGATTGAAGTACATGCTCTTGTCTGTTGAAAATGGAAAAGAGTAAGGAAAAGACAGGTGCAGAATTGGTTGGAGTGTAAACGTTCTTTGTTAATTTTGCCCCTAAGCCATATTTGCAACAGCTCTTAAAATACAATCAGTACTGTTGTGCTCTTATCTTGAATACTTCCTATGAACCTGAATATGAAGCCATACCAAGTCGCACCGGAATATGGCTATTAGAGCAGTTATTTTTTATCACATTACAATGAAGAAATATTTAAGGTATTTGCGCTCTGTTTATGAAACAAATCAATTTATCGAAAGAACGCATCTTTTAAATTACACCCAGACCACGAAAGATCATGCCTTGGTCTCAATGGTAAAATATGTGAGCGATGTAACCTCCCCATAACTCGTATATTCTGCACTTGGTTTCTAGTTGTGTCGTAACGTGGTTGAGAGCATAAGCACCTACGTTCAGTTCTTACCACTGAATCTTATGAGCAAGAAAACATTAACTATTAAACTTCACCTAGGTACACTAGTATCAAATGTGTATATTTCTATACTGGTGGTGGAAAGGAGGGACTTCTAGATTCAAATATTTACTATTCCGGGCAGAATGAAGAAAAGTAACTTTCTACTGCTAAGCCCTAAAAGAAAATTCAAATGCAGTTGCCTGCCAACCAGCACAGGTGAACTCAGTAGGCAGCGTGACTTTTCATCGGATGGGTTTTACCACATTCTTTAAGGATGGTCTAGTTTACAGGCTTTGCATGCATGTGCTTCAAGCCTTTCATGTTTAGGACACAAACAAAGCCTCCAGCAACATATTTTCATCTTGTCCTCACAGAACACATGTAGGACACAGAAATTTTTTAAATATATTTTATTAATTATGCTATTACGGTTGTCCCATTCTCCCCCTTCACTCCCCTCCACCCTGCACACCCTCTCCCACCCACATTCCCCCCTTTAGTTCATGTCCATGTGTCATACTTATAAGTTCTTTAGCTTCTACATTTCCCATGCTATTTTTACCCTCCCCCTGTCTTCTACCATCTATGCTACTTATTCTCTGTACCTTTTCCCCCTCTCTCCTCCTCCCGCTCCCGTTGCTAACCCTCCATGTGATCTCCATTTCTGTGGTTCTCCTCCTGTTCTAGTTGTTTGCTTAGTTTGTTTTTGTTTTAGGTGTGGTTGTTAATAATTGTGAGTTTGCTGTCATTTTACTGTACATGTTTTTTATCTTCTTTTCCTAGATAAGCCCCTTTAACATTTCATACAATAAGGGCTCGGTGATGATGAACTCCTTGAACTTGACCTTATCTGAGAAGTGCTTTCTCTGCCCTTCCATTCTAAATGAAAGCTTTGCTGGATAGAGCAGTCTTGGATGTAGGTCCTTGTGTTTCATGACTTGGAATACTTCTTTCCAGCCCCTTCTTACCTATAAGGTTTCTTTTGAGAAATCAGCTGACAGTCTGATGGGAACTCCTTTGTAAATAACTGTCTCCTTTTCTCTTGCTGCTTCTAGGATTCTCTCCTTCATTTTAATCTTGGCTAATGTAACTATGATGTGCCTTGGTGTGTTCCTCCTTGGGTCCGACTTCTTTGGGACTCTCTGAGCTTCCTGGACTTCCTGGAAGTCCATTTCCTTTGCCAGATTAGGGAAATTCTCCTTTACTATTTGTTCAAATAAGCTTTCCACTTGTTGCTGTTCCTCTTCCCCTTCTGGTACCCCTATAATTTGGATGTTGGAATGTTTAAAAGACACAGAGATCTTAAAGAATACACTATTGACATAAATACCAATGTTGTTCATGTGTTGATAAAGGGCACAGAGAACCAAATGTGTCATTCATAACATTTGGAATGTATTCTGGGCCATGGATTTTAAAGTTATTCAACTTATCCTCATATCTGTCTTACAGATAAAAAAGTTTCCTCATCTACTTCTAAGCATTTTAAATTATTTTAAATAATCATTTTGCAAAATAACATTAAGTATAAGTTATGCAAATCTAATGTTTCTACACCAAGATTACCAACCACCTTCTCAACTGGACACCAAGGTAACCCTCACAATATTCAGCCTTTACTGTCTACGGAACCTCCCACAGAATGGTGGGGTGTGGACGGCGTCATACTCTCACGTGTCCGGTGGGCGGAAGCACCAGACAGGCTCAGAATCACACTCCTAAACGAATAAGTCAAGAGAAAGATTTCAAGCAACTTTTATTCAAAAGCAAAGTGAGTAAGAACATAGCAGGACACTAAGGCATGTGGACTGGTCTGAGCAGCCGACACCATTGGCACCAAAAGCATCGACCCCCTTCACGACACTGATGCTCCTACACAGCACTTTACGTGCTCAAGAGGGTTGGAAACCGAAAGATGCTAACTAAATGATAGCACTTAGTTTCTGCAATCTGAAAAACTCAGTGTATTCCACAGTGGCTTTTTTAGCTGTAATTTTGCAGAGAGCAAAAGTGACTTCATTTTAGGATCTTACCACAAAATCTTATGAGCTAAAAACATTAACTATTAAACTTTATGTATGTGTGTACAAAGCTTTCTAAGGTAGTTCTAAGAGCCATTTAAAATGATTGCACACTCTTCAAAGTGATCTTACTTTAACTTCAGTCAAGGATTTAAATAATGCACAGAAAATTTGGACCAAAGTCCTTTCCTACTCAGAGTATGAACGTGTGTACACGTATACACACACACATCTACACATACACACACGTTAGTTCCTGGGTAATGAATATACAAATATATATTTGCATGTGTGTATACATGTACATATATATATACACATATGTAAGATTTCCCTAAAAGAAATACATTTCTATAAATAGAAAAGTATAAAAAGTGATGAAACTATGCCTCTCTACAATTTTCTTACAAGTAGTGACACAGGAGCTTTAAGCTTATAGATGCTTTGCTTTGAAAGCTATGTTATTAGACAAACGTTAATGGCTGAAAATCTCTCTTAAACTATGTTCTTATCAAATGAAATAAGCAGGTTGTACGTTATACACAACCCAACTATAAAGCTTTCCTAATAAGCATTGTACACAAATAAATCAGATTTCTTTGTTTAAATAACTTTTACACAGAATTAATGATTTCCACTTAAGACATATTAAACTTTGATTTGCCATAGAGTACAGAAAACTTGTTTTATTCACAAATGAACATGGAAAACATTAGAGATTAAATACTGTGGAGTCCTTAAATGCTCCTGTTTCAGTAACTGAAAGCAAACCACTACATTCGGCAAAAGGTGATGTTTAGTCAATTTCCAAAAGTCCACCCAGCAAAAACACTTAAAAAGTTTCTGTTCTCATTTGAGCTCCATTTCCCCAAATATATTTGGTCACTAACAGCAATATACAGAAATGACCCACAACTTGACCACTTGGTGTGTCTCTAAAAGTTTCCGAACAAAATTAATCCCTCAGTGTACAAGTGCTAAGTTTTAAGAAAGTGACTAAAGTTAGTATGGTAGGTAATAAGAGTTGGAGGACTAGAATAAAATTTGAAAATTTTATATTCCATGAAGGACTGTTACCCTAAAATGTGTGCAAAAATGCGAGCTCTAAATGTTGCTCCATAAAATGTTTAGAGATGATATTCCTATTAGATATTTTTTAAAAATTCTGAGTTCTGCAATTGCCCCATGCAATATATTTGCATTCTAAAAAATTGTCTGTAACCCAATGTTTTCAAAAGGTACTTAATCTCAAACTCTTCTTGCCAGTTAACAGTCAGCCAAGTTAGTATTACTCATATTAAATACTGAGAAACTATGAGAGTTCTTATGAGATGCCATTAAGGACCTATTAAAAAATTATATAGTAAAAGAAGACTGCTTAGAAATATTTAAAAGTTAAGATGATATAGAAGACAGATGTAGATGCAAAATGCAAACAACAAAACAAAAGAACACTAGCTTATTAATTGGCCCGACAAAGCATCAGCTATATAGTTTATTACATTGTTTCAAAATATTTCTTCATCCCTCTTGTGTCCATTGCTTCCTACAAGCCCTCTTCACCATAGAAAGGTGGTGCATTTAAATCTCTTCCAAAGTGACCTTCCCATTACAGCCCCAAACTTAACATGCATTTGCTTCACTCTGAGATCTTATGGAACATGCAGGTCTCATTTAGTAGGTCCAAGGTGGGGTCTGAGATTCATTTCTAACAAGTTCCTGAGTAATACTGATGTAACTGTGCTTTGAATAACAAAGATCCAATCCATTCTGCAAGCCACTGTCCTATTACTGTCCCTAAAATACCACTTAGCTCACGTTACTGCCTCAGGAATCTACTATTAACTCAGGGAATCTTGTATAAACATTTACACTCAATTTTATCAGATGTTCAATAAATGATTCAATGTGTATTTCATAAGTGTATACACCTGTGTAGCCAACGCTGTCCCCCAAAAGTTATGACATTGCCATCACCCCAACCCTGTTTTGACCCAGGCTCTATAAATACCTTGCCGCCATTCCACTGTCTTCCACCTGTACTTCAGGACTCAGCTGAAGCCCTTCCTTCTTCAACGTATATTGCATATATATATATATACACACACATATATATGCAATAGCACATATATGCAATATATATGCATATGTGCGTATATATGCAACAAACATGCAACATATATATACATATGTTGCAACATGTGTGTGTGTTGCAAACATGTATTTGGGGAATATATGCCCCAAATTCACTCACAGGCCTCTATCTAAATCACTACTACATTGTTTTCCCCTTATCCATGGGGCATATATTCCAAGACCCCAGTGGATGCCTGAAACTGTAGATAATACTAACCCTACGTATACGGTTTTTTCCTCTCCATACACTCTCCACTAGAGGGAGCACTTTGGGATTCTCTCTGGCTTATCCGAACCGCCAGCATCGTTACCCTTGCCTTTGAACACAAACGCTGAGACGCCATGACGGTGGATCTGCTGCTGAGACGGGATCTGAGTGATTAATAGGCAGAGTGTAAACAGCAAGGAAACGACGGACGAAGAGGTGATTCACATCCCAGGCAGGATGGACTGGGCAGTGCGAGGTCTCATCACGCTGCTCACAATGGTGCACAGCTTATGAGTTATTATTGGAATTTCCCATTTAACAATTTCAGATTGTGTGTGACTACGGGTAACTGAAACCACGGAAAGCAAAACCGCAGATAAGGGGGAACTACTGTACTTTTATGACCTGGCCATCACCATCTCCCCCTGAACAAATGTAGCGGGCTCCTCACACGTCTCTCTACCTCTGCCCCCGTCCCCTCCCCAATGTGTTATCCACAGAGTAGTCAGTGATCTCCGAAAATTACAAATCGAACCAGGTCACTCTCCAAAGGTCCACTATCACAACTGAGATCAATCCAAATGCTTTCCCTGCATTCCTGTGTCAGAAGCCCCGCTTCTCTGACCTCACCTCTTACTCCTTTCTCCATTACTCCCAGACTCTGGCCATAGGAACCTTCTCTCTGGTGTTACAACGCAGGAGACGGTCCCACTCCAGGGACTCTGCATTAATTATTCCCTCTCCCCTTCTCCACCATGTTTCTATTACTGGCTACTCTTTGCTATTCCAAGCTCAGCTTCCTCACTACCCCTCCCAGAAGACTTCCCTGACCACAAAATCTAAAGTATATAATCAGTCACTGTCTAATTTAAATCCAAGTTTAATTTTCTGTGTAGCATCTATTATTGACATGTATCTTGTTAATGTGTTTATCTGTCTCTTTATCACAAAAACATAAGCCCCAAGATATGGAACTTGTTGATACTGTTCACAGCTGTAACTCCAGCACTTAGGACAGTGTCCAGCTCGTTACAAGTAGGTGCTCAACAAATGTTTCCTAAATAAACGTTACCACACATGATATATATACATACTATGCAGATGGAACTGTGTCTGTGTCCCCATACAAAACACAACATGAAATTTGAAAGAAAGTAAGAAGGTGACTACTAGTCACAAAACAAGGTAAATCCTTCACAAGAAAGAGAGGACAAGAAATGCACCTTTAATTTGGAACAAAAGTAATAAAAAACAGATTAAGTCAAAGTTTAATCACATGAACTTTAATCAGTCAAGTTAATGAAAATATCAAAAATTAGAGTTAGGATATGGCAGCAGACATTGAATTTTTGTTGCAAATAATACAGTATCCGGTGTTTCCATTGCTGACCAACTATGCAGCAGAAAGAGCAATTGCATTGAACCTCAATTCATCAGGGTCACGTTCCATAAACTTCTTGCAAACTTCTATGGCATCCTATGGGGGGAAATGCGTAATTTTTCAGTTTATAAGCGTGTGTTTTACTTAGAAATGATAGGTGTTGCACATTTTCCTAATTCATACTAACATTACACTGCAGACTTCTTTCTCCCAATGAAAAATGACCCAGAGCACACGAGAACAACGGTTGGTGGACTAATTAGCTTAGTGTAAAAGTACAAGACAGAGTCAGTATTCTTTCTTAAAATGTTTTAAAGAAATCATTAACCTGACAATTACATATTTCATTGATTCTAAGCCAACAATTTGGTCATAAATTGAAAAATCTCTGAAATCAGCATCAAGATGCAAATGATGGTATCTTGGATTTAATGAAACATGAAATTCAATGTGCAAGTCTTTCAAAACTATTCTTGCCTTTTTCTAATTAGGTACTTGTTCACACAAAGAGCTTTGAAGACTTCTTTACTTGATGTAGGTTAATACTAGCTCAAATTTTTCTTTTTGGATTTTTTTCAAGAGAGTAAGGACAAGGAAGTATCCAAACACAGATAAAATATTACGCAAGTGATCTTTAGAGGAGTTTCAAAAATAACAAGAACATAGTGACACTTAAAGTGGGCCAGCAGGTTTTATTGTTACCTCTAATAACGTTTCATCACTAGTTTCACCATGGTTAATTGGAAATGGTTTCCGTCCATCTGCAAAACATAGAAAGATGAATGGTTAGCCGCTAGTACAGGATAATGTACTTTCAACTTCCACTCTCCTCTCCTCACAGTGAGCCAAAGGTTAAATGATATTTAAAATAATACATCCTAAACCAAATATTTTAAATGTGCTGCCTATGAATATCTGTTAACATTAAAAGTCACTAGAACCTTGTTTCCGTGCTTGAAAGCCTAAATTATCTTCGTAAACACAATTTATTAGAAATACATGTTGGTTTCAACTTCCTAAAAAGAATATGCAAAATTAGTAAGTCAGATTCTTATAAAGTTACAATCCCAGTTTTTACCTTAAAAAAAAACACATTCTTTCTTCACTTTAAAAGTGAAAGTAGAAGGCTTCTAAGTAAGACTGACGTATTTACAGCAATGAGAGGGAGCCATCACGGGTTGACGCGTTACCACTACTCACTGCGTTCCACCACGGGAGTTGCACAGGGCAACAATCTAAGTAAATAGGATTTCTTTACGGACAATCAAAAATAATTCACCATGATTATAATCACCTTGACTAAACTAGTACTTTTCTCAATACTGTAAAAAAAAAAGTCCAGAGTTTGTTATATAAATTCATGCTATCCAAAGTAACTAACTGATACTCCATACATGGTGGGACAAAAGAAGGTTTACAGTTGTTTGTATGGAAAATATTACAATAACTAACAAATAATAATATAAGAATAAACCCTGTATTTCACATATTCACGACTGTAAACTCACTTTTGCCCCACCCTGTCTATCCAAATTTATCATCTCAGTTACTTATAAGTGGAACGTCAAGTACAATCCATAAAACACAATCCCTTCTATAACTCCATGGCTTCTGAATATAATAAATAAAATGTTTTGAGTCAATAGGTATAGGTAGCAATAGACTTGAACTAATAGATACTACATTTAAAGAAAAATATAGGTGAAAATTAACCGAACAAATGAAAAATAAGGTTACTTAGAAATGATTTTTTTCTTAAAAACCATATGCTGTTCTCTTAGTCACTATTTTCTTTTTTCGTTTTGATTCTTTTAATCTTTTATACAAATTATTTTTATATTTTCAATTATGTTGACATTCAATATTGTTAGTTTCAGGTGTACAGCCAGTGGTTAGACAATGATACACTTTACCAAGTGTTCCCCCGATATTTTCAGTGCCCGCCTGGCACCATACGTAAGTTATTACAATATTACTGACTACATTCCCTGTGCTGTATTTTCCCCATAACTATTCTGTAACCGCTACTTTGTACTTCTTAACCCCTTCACCTCCTACGCCCATCCCCCGATGCCACTCCATCCTGGCAACCATCAGTGTGTTCTCTGTAAGTATGAGTCTGTTTCTGACTTGTTGTTCATTTATTTTGGTTTTTTAGATTCTACATAAAAGTGAAATCATATGGAATCTTTCTCTGTCTAACTCACTGAACTTAGCATAATACCCTCTAGGTCCATCCATGTTGTTGCAAATGGTAAAATTTCATTCTTTTTTATGGCCAAGTAATATTTCACCACACACAGCATCTTTCTTATTTATTTATTTATTTATTTATAAATAACCCTCAGTCGAGGACATGTTTATTGATTTTTTAGAGAGAGAGAGAGAGAGAGAGAGAGAAACATGGATGTGAGAACCATGGATTGACTGCCTCCCGGGGATCAAACCTTCGACCTAAGTGTGTGCCCTGACCGGGAATCAAATCCACAACCTTTTGTTGCATGGGATGATGCTCCAACCAATTGAGCCACCTGACCAGGGCTACATCTTTTGTCCAAGTGTATGTTGACGAACAATTTGGTTGCTTCCATATCTTGGCTATTGTAAATAACACTGCAATGAACATAAAGATGCATGTATCTTTTCAAAGTAGTGTTTTGGATTTCTTAGGATAAATACCCAGATGGGGAATTGCTGCTTCATAAGGTAGTCCTATTTTTAATTTTTGGGGGAACCTCTATACTGTTGTCCATATACAATCCCACCCATAGTACTTGAGGGCTTCCTTTTCTCCACATTCTCACCAACACTTGTTTGTTGATTTATTTATGATAGTCAATCTGACAGGTGTGAAATAATACCTTGTTGTAGTTTTCATTTGCATTTCTCTGATGATTAGTGATGTTGAGCATCTTTTCATATGTCTATTGGCCATCTGCGTGTCCTCTATGAAGAGATGTCTATTCAGGGCCTCTGTCCATTTTTTAATTGCTTGTTTGTGTTTTTGTCTTTTGACTGTAAATGTTCTTTGTACATTTTGGATATTGACCCCTTATTGGATATATCCTTGGCAAATACCTTCCATTTGGTTGCTTTTTCATTTTGTTGATGGTTTCCTTTGTTGTGTAGTAACTTTTTAGTTTGATGTAGTGCCATTTTATTTTTTCTTTTGTTTCCCTTGCCCGATGAGATATTAAAAAAAAATTACTAAGAGCAATGTCGAAGGGCATACTCCCTGTGTTTTCTTCTATGAGTTTTATGCTTTCAAGTCTTATATTTAATTCTTTAATCCACTCTGAGTTTATTTTTGTATATGGCATAAGAAAGTGGTCTAGTTTCATTTTTTTTTTTTTTTTGCATGTATCTGTCCAGTTTTCCAACACTATTTATTAAAGAGACTGCCTTTACCCCACTGACTATTGCCTCCTTTGTTATATACCCTTCTTGCTCAATACTCCTTTTGAATTTATCAGGAATCCACATGACGGTTACTGTCAATTTCCCTTGAAATTGCCCATCTTCATTTGTCTTGTACTTATGCCTGTTCTCTCGGACATCTCAAAGATTATGATTATTCTTTGGAACTCGGAAGTTCTTTAAACTCATTTGAAGATTGTAATCCCCAAAGGGCTCCAATTCTCTGTCAGCTGTACTGATCATTCTTCTTGCTAAAGAACAACTAAACTAAACTTGGTCTAGGTAGTTCTACCTTTCTTTTCTGATGTTCTTATTTCGAATCAACTTTAAAATCCTTTTGTGTTGATCTTGGCATGCTACAATAGAGGACCATTCTTTGCTTGTAGCTTACACTTGATATGTCTTCCCTCTACTGCTAGCTAACTAGTCAAACTGAGATTTTAGACAACTCTCTGCTTCCCATTGAAATGATCAGAGATTTTTTCCCCTGAATATCTTTTCAATGTTATAGTTTGTTCTATTACTAAGTCTCTCAGCCTGAAAGTCACCATTGCTTTTTAGTCCCGGGTTATGGATCATGTTTATCGTTTCTCTGGCCTTTTCTAAATCTATTTCCTTGAAGTCAACGGAATGCATCTAGTAAATCTCAGCACTCTCTTTATTCCCATTTCTACTACCTGTTCTTTATCACTCAAAATTCAGAATGGAAATGAAGTTTCCAGCAATCAGTCACATAACTGAAATCCCCACATAACTGAAATCCTCAATCACTATTACATCCAATCTCTACAGAAATTTTATAGACTGAATTAGCAAAGCATTGTCTTCCAAAATGCTCAGGTCTGTTATATACTCCCATAACAATTTCATTTCATTTTACTTTGATTCTTACTCAAATCATTCTACCATAGAAGACAACCTTGAAAGTACACATTTTTATAAATATTACGGTATTTCAGCCAGGCTGGTGTGGCCCAGCGGGTTGAATGCTGGCCTGCAAACCAAAGGGTCGCTGGTTCTATTCCCAGTCAGGGCACATGCCTGGATTGCGGGACAGATACCCAGTAGTGGGCATGCAAGAGGCAACTATACACTGATGCTTTTCTGCCTCTCTGTCTCTCTTCCCCTCTCTATAAAAATAAATAAATAAAATCTTTTAAAAATATACTATGGTATTTCTTTGTCTCCTTTAATAAAGCCATTTCTTTTTAATAAAGTATATGATTTTGTTGCCATATGCCAAACACATAAAATCCATCTAAATTTTATGGGCAACATTTATTAGTTGTAGTGAGTCTTTCTTTCTTTTTTTTTCCAAAATTTTATTTATTTATTTTTAGAGAGAAGGGAAGGGAGGGAGAAAGAGAGGAAACATCAATGTGTGGTTTCCTCTCACGTGGCCCCCACTGCAGACCTGGCCTGCAACCAGGCATGTGCCCTGACTGGGAATCAAACTGGTGACCCTTTGGTTTGCAGCCTGCGCTCAGTCCACTGAGCTATGCCAACCAGGGCTGAAGCCTTTCAAAACTCTTCATCTTTAACGTATAATGTCTATCTGTTGTGCTGTACACCTGAAACCAATACCAGAAAAGTGTTGAATGAAAACTGTAATAAAAAATCTTTCATTTAAAAAACTCTTTGTCTTTAAATTAAGGAAAATAAAAGTGGCAAGGTAATAATGAAAAGGACTTCACTTTTTTGTTTCTTTATTTGGCCTTTTTTTAACCCAAGAAGGTCTCAAGGAGAAGGACAAGAAGGGCTCATGAGTACTACAGTACTATATATCAGTACTGAAGGAATCTTAAGAAGTTCTCTGTCTGGATGAAACAATTAAAATTATGAGGATTTCCTCCAAATAGTCCCCCAAATAGTCTACCTACAGTTAAAATTATAAAAACTAAATGCAGTTATAGGCGAAAATACTAAGTAATTAATCATGGGTACTGACATACACCTTAAGAAGGTATGGCCAGAAAACACAGACTCCCATAAAGTCTTTTTTAAAAAGT
The DNA here is from genome assembly GCA_004027735.1 of Carollia perspicillata. Classification (NCBI taxonomy): domain Eukaryota; kingdom Metazoa; phylum Chordata; class Mammalia; order Chiroptera; family Phyllostomidae; genus Carollia; species Carollia perspicillata. The sequence goes on along the minus strand of PVKM010007036.1, from coordinate 22,353 downwards.
CAGATGTAGTGCGGAGGGACAGTACAAAAGCCTAAAAACCAGTGATACTCATTACCAAATACAAAACCTAGTCATGAATACTAACGTGTTAAAACCAGTTTCAGGATCAAGATGGCTCGTGAAGATGCTGATGGTAACTATCTCAAAAATTCAGTAAAGACTGCTGCACTAACTGATGTACAGGAGCTTCCTATAGTGATTTTTACTTGCCCGCGTTGCTAAAATGCGCAGGTGGCACGCAAACATTCCTGAGGTCTAAGAGCCTGAACACCAAACAAACATTTATTATTTTCTAGAAAGTCCTAAATGAAACACTTCTCATTACGCCATCGATTAATTTAACTAAACACACCAAATAGCAACAGTCCTGTTCATCATGAATACACCCTTTCCCATTTCCAATTTCTCTCCCCAGAATAAATTTTAAAAGTTCTTACCTAATTCATAGAGATGCCCATCTACGTGAACTAATGCAATAAAATGAAGATCTACTTTTTCATCTATACTTGGTGCCTGGAATGGGAGGAAAAATACATATTATATATGTTAGTAGACAAATAAATCAATCGAGTGCATGTAAACACATATAATACTATCAAACGACATAGTGAACATTTATCCGGAATAATTCAAGACTTGACCTTTGATATGGTGGACAAGTAAATATGTTTACATGTGTAACAATGTGCTCACCCATCCACCAGGAAAATGCTGACTGCGAGCACAGCCTTTTTAATCTCAGTAATCTAAAAGCCTGCAGCTTTGTCCACCCTCGCAGCCCCTGCCCTTAGCACAATGCCTGGTACATGGCAGATGTACAATGTAAACTTGCTGAATGAAATGAATGCACAGAGCAATTTGTCTAATTTTTGAAACTTGAAAAACTAAAGTCTTTTGAATTTAATAACAGGATAAACAGTTAAAAATAAAAACCTTTTCAATTCTAAAGGCATCAAGACTGGGATAGGAGTAAAAGACAGGAAACTGTACTTGAACAACAATTAAAATAAATTTTTAAAAAGAGACATCAAGAAAGGGAATTCTCTTCTTAGTGACTTCCCATTGATAATCTCATCTTTTGAGTAAAGTAAGTATCTTTATTCATCCTAAATTCAAAAGGTTTAAAATGGACCTTTTTAAAAAAGTGCATAGATGCAGGAATACACCCCAAAAGATTAAAGGGGGAAAGTAAGAAAAAATTAAAATACAATTAACTGTAGCCTGTGATTTTTCTCTTGCTTTATTAGTAAACTATTTGAAACTAAAACTATACCAAAGTTTTTAGAGACTACCAAATCAGTCGGCATGAGCAGCATCTGCTACCTCTGTTAAACATTCAACTTTTGCAAAGTCAGTTCACGATGCCCCGACACTGCCTGTAATACGCAGTAACTACAGTTAACACAGGTATGTGTTAGCTACATATCAAATCTTAATGGTTTGAAATGAAATACAATCAGTATTAAATGCAGGTACAAATTTTAGGGGCAAAATTTTAAACAGGCATAAATCAAATTACATCTCATCTTACTTAAAATCCTGTAACACAATAGCACCTTACTTAACTCTAAAATTCATACTCTTTCACCCTTTCGTAATTATAAAATTTTAAGTTAACATGAAGTTTTCAGGTGCAGAAATTGAAAGGCCCAGGAAAAAGATAATTATCTTGGGTTTACTGAATGCTTTTAAAACATTTACAGATAAAGTGATTTATGTGATCTCACTCTACTCTTCCAAAATGATTTCCCTCAAGTTTATGAATGAGTGCACCACACTCAAAAAAATGGTGGCAAACTAGTTCTTTCCAACTTCAATATGTAACTAAAGAATTCTGCAGCTGGCGGTAACCGAAGTGACCCAGTTTTACTGCTGTTAGACTCCTCTCTCCCACAGCCCCTACACTCTGACAGCCCCTCCAGCGACTAGGAGCTGTCGCTAGGTTTTGATAGTCATACCTCATACTGAGACTGAAATATGTTTCCCAGCATTTTCCATCATTTTATAAAAAGTCTAACAGCTCCTGAACACGATATTTTTTCAAGTAATTAAAGATGGTGATAATGAGTTCCCTTACTTTCCTGATCGGATAATCAAATATACCAGTGATCACTCAGTCCAATGCCCTCATTTTACCAACGACGGGAAGCAAGTCCAATTTAGCCTTTTTCAAGGCTAAACCTAGGCCATTCTAGAAACTATAAATTCAATTCTATTTAAAATTGCTAGAAAGAATTCTTTAACCAACTAGGAAAGAGTCTTGTTATCTCATTGTAAGACATAATTCTCCAATAGAATATCAAGTATTTTAAATCTTTTGAGCTATTATATTTTCTAAAAAATTAAATTATTTTAACACCATCTCTTCTTAAGAATAATACATCTTATAGCTTCCATTTTTCATATTTTGTCAGTAAATATAATATAGGTGTGCTACAGATTAAAGTAGTATAATTGGAGTCAGAGACCTGAATATGTACCCTAACCCTGTGAACACTGGTTTTCTTATTTGTTTTGAGGTTTAAATGAAATGCATTAAAGTAATTTGTAAACTGTTAAGTGCTACTATACAGTCTGTATTGTCTCAATATTAATACTGCATTATCACAAATGTAAGAAATCACTATATCTAGCGACTCAAAATTGGGTCAGTCTGAGCCTTTTCCTTCAGTCTACTTTATTTGGTCTGAAAATCTGAAATGTGCAATTATCCATTACTTAAAAACCTGAAATTATCTATTGCTTAAAAAGTATTCAACACCAAAACATAAATAAATAAAAAGGAAATTCCAATAAGTTTTTAATTTCAAAAAATGACCAATAACTAAACAACAAGGCAAAAACCGGAAGCCATAGATTGGGTAATTTTTGCTTATATTTATACATTTTAGTTGTTTATAAAGTTCCCTAATTTAGAATAAAATACTACTTATCTCAAAGAATTAAGAATAGGACATATCAATTAAATAGAAGTTAAATATTACATAGAAATGCCAAATTTTAAAAAAGTATAGTTTAAATTTAATCTATAATTATATGGTACTTAATAGATACCAGGCACTGCTCTAAGTGCTTTCTATGTACTCACCAATTAACCGTCATACAAAGGTAGGTAACATAATTACACCCATTTTATTCTAAAGAAAACTGAGGCACAGAAGCATTAAGTAACATGCTCTAGATCACAAAGCTTATCAATGATGGAATTTGGGCTCAAACCCAGGCAGTGTCATTGTAGAATCCATGTTCTTAACCTAGACCATGAATATTTATGTAACTATAAGGCAATGGAATTAATATGGAGCAAAGATCAGTATTATATAAAAATATATAAACCTGAAAAAAATAATTTTATGACACGTCCATTTACATTTAGAACATTTTAAGTACAAAAGAATTTATACATATTTAGAAGCAACTGTGCCCAAGTAGAATTTACAAAATCAGGTTTTACTCTGATCGTTTAATTCACCTTATATCTTCTACTGTACAAACTGGCACAGTAAGGAAGCAACAAATATCAAATGATAAATGAACAAAAATGGCAAATGCACACTGTGACCCAATGAGGCTAATGGAATAGAGAGACACCGGTTTGCTGATACCTGGCACAAATGAAAGTCTTTTTTGATGACCATACTGGTATTTGGTGGAGGCAGATGTTTACGGAAAAGTGCCAAGACTCCACTTCATAATTTGAGTATAGCTCTAGTAGAGTAAATAAGGGGGGGAAAGAATGTTTGACGCCAACTTTTTTTTTAAGCATTAAAATGTATTTGTGATCAGACTTCCGCTGGCTTCGAAAGTCATGATGATTTATGGAAGTGTCAAGGCTCTTACACATGTATGGCACACACCAGATCTTTCTGATATAACAAACAGGCAGGCTCTACCAATACACAGTCATTGCCACTAAGAGTCCCAAATATCAGAAAGACAAGAGCTATAGTTGCCGAATCCTGCAGTTTATTTCAGTTATAAAAATTATTAGAATTCCATCATTAACCTAAATATTTAAGAAAATTAGCAAGATTACAAGAACATATATACTCTTTAATAGTTTGCTAACATTCTCTACCTAAGGAGGAGAAATCATAAAATTTGTGGGAAGCCTAAATCAGTCTACAAAGAAAACGTCTTCACCTCCTACTCGGAAAGATGCTTAGAAACTGAATAGGCAGGGAAGACTAGACCAAGATTCAACGGAGTACCTGAGCCACCTCAGGGAATAAAATAGCTGAGATGAAACACCCTGCACCATGAAGGGTTAGATTAAGGATAGATAAATAAAGCACCCCAGAGCATGACAAGAGACTAGAGTCATGTTCAGAAACATGAAAAAAAAAAAGTAAGAGATGGTGAAGAACTCAGAAGGAACACAGCATTTGTTGACCGGAGTCAACTAAATGAAATTGGAAAGATGAAGGATAAGAGAATACATACTCACTTTAACAACCGACAGGAACTTAAACATTATCATGAATGTCGATCAGTACTCATCAAAAGGCAGGCATGTTGGCAGGCTATGGAGTGGAAAGATGGATGCTCACCAGGCGCTGGTGACAGTCAAGCTAGACCGCAAAGCATGGAGATATGCTTGCAATCGTATCAGAGGAGAAAAAGCTAATGGTTGAGTGAACAAAGAGAAAAGCACCCTGAAGAACTGAAGAAGTTTAAGGAAAAAATGGACGGCCCTTTGCACTGGAAGAAGAGATGGAAGATTGACTAAACTTACAACAGAATGGAGACCCAAAGATGGTAGGCGTAAGAAGGGTCGCCAGCGACGAAGACGGAGAGATGGACTGGTAGCCTTTGCAGGGTCTACATGGCTACGTTTGCCCCAGGGCAGGGATGCATGGTGACACAATGATGAGGCCTTCGTTCTGCAGTGGCTAGAATGAGGCTGTGATGAGGATGGCGAGGAGGACTACATAATTAAAAAAGAGAACATTTTACTTAGACCACGTTACTGGGCGATCATTTATTATTAAAAGCAACGTATGGTCATACTTCTATTTATATGGCCTAGTACTTTTAATCAACCATAATCTAGAAAAAGACCCTAAATGAATATTGGTTAAAAGTGGGTAAAGTGGAAATATATAACCAAGGTATCAGGTTATATGCCATAGCTTTTGTAAGCACATATCTAAAATATTTCCATATCCTCATTTGCGTAGCACAGACTCATGGAATTGATTTTAAAAGCCACCAAAATGGAATTATTATATAAAATTCTTTTTTAAAAAGGAATAATATACATAAAACATGTAACACATACAAAACAAACTAAGGATGATGTGTAGAAGGAAACTGTATGTGATAAGCACTGGTAAAAAGAATTTCTTAAAATAAGCCCCAAGAAGGGAAAAACCCAACATTTTAAATAAAATATAAAAAGAAGTGAAATAAGCACCTCTTAAGCTGATGAATTGCATAAACTATCCTCCTATTTGGGATGACAAGTTAAATGGAAACAATCATAGCCTATTAGCCTTTTAAAAAATAAACAATAGTATTATTTAAAATATATATCACTTATTTTGTGCCAGGCACTCTGTTAAGTACTTTACATGTATCAAATTTATGTAATCTCCCAGTAACCCATGAGCTAGGCACTATAACTAGGCACTATAACTAGGCGCTATTCTCATCTTACAAATGAGGAGTCAGAGCATGTAGAGGTTCATTAACATGTACGAGGGCACACTGCTAGCACACAGCATGGCTGGGGTTCAAACACAGGAAATCTGGCTCTAGAACCCAGAGAGCTCAGTCACTATGGTGTACAGCCTGAGTGGCCAAGAGGAAGATTTTAATACTGATTTACTAGACTAGCTTCTAATGAGGAATGGTAATCCTCTCAAAATTAGATATTTTGAGAGTCACCCTTTCATACACTATCATACCACAAAAGACGAATCTGACCCAAAAGATTTCCATGAAGTAAATATGCTTACAATAACTATTTATGCTAATCCAAATAATTTTATAATGGTAACCTTCCATAAATAACACCAGTATGTGAAATTAAAAAAATTGATTTAAAGCAGTATGAAAAATTACAATTACTTGCAACCATAAGAAGCACTAAGAATAGAAGAAGCAGTAAGTCCTTGCTTAGTAATAATGGATTTCATTAGCCACGACCTGTTCTCTCTAAGAAAACGAAAACGTTTTCTCTGAATGATTTCTGAGACGTGTTCAACTCTGAAAATTCTATGGTCCTTAGTACTTTTGGTCTACGTAAACAACACACAGACAAAGCTCTCCTTGTGATGACAGCTAAAAGGAAGCTATCATTGTGACGAGGAGCTAAAAAACCCGTCTGTGAGCACTTCGTCTAGGCACCGTAAGAATCAATCAGAAATTCATAAGTGAATCCAATGCTTGGCTCTTTATGTGAACAAAGCTGTATATTACAGTGTCTGTTCTCACAGATACAGTCTAATCAGATATTTTTCATATTCAATCTGACTACATTTAAATAACTGAAATAGAAGGAAGGAAAAGAATAAGCAACATGGTTAAGGAGGAAAAGAAATGAAGTAAAGAAGTCGGAGGGAGAGGAGACTACTGAGTACTGCAGAAAACAAAAATTTGCTAAGAATCTGGAGAGGGACACATTACCAAGGCAGAGGCAGAAGTGAAGGTGTACACCCAAAGAATGTGTAAGGTTTGGTAGGTGAAATGGGAAGGAGACTCCTTGCAAAGATTCAGAGTGAGAAAAAGAACAAAAAATAGCAACAAATAGGACATGTTCAAGGGACCAGACTATCAGGTCTGGGATTCGATTTATCCTTTGAATCCAGAAAATGTGCCTGTTACTTTTTCATGGTGCTGGCAGGAGACAGGAGACACGGAAGTCAGAGCAAAAGGACTTTACTCATAGCACAGTAACGGGCAGGACCTCCAGCATGTCTGTGTCATTCACACAGAGGCCATGCAGAGGCCCAGGTGGACGGCTGTGCACATAGCGGGCTGCCCTGCAGGAGCAGAACACTGAGCTGGGGACACTAAGATTTTACAGAAAGCGGTAAGCACCCCTGTTTGTTCTAGAAGCAGGCAGTGCCTCAACTGTCACTCTTGCTTACTGTGAGAAAAGCAACTTCCAACTTCAAGTATGATGGCCCCATTCTTTTGCCATTTTTAAAGAACCATTAAAAAACTTTAAGAAAATAATTTCAAGTTTACAAAGAGTTACAATGACAAAAACAGTATAGGAAATCCCTAGATTTGCCTATGACATTTTACTCTAATTTGCTTTATCATTTTGCCTATGCTTTTCTCTCTCTTCCTCATTCTCTATATAATTTTTTTCCTGAACCATCTGAGGGCAAGTTGTATATATCATGGCCCTTTACCCCTAAATATTTCATTATTTCCTAAGAATAAGGGAATTCTATTACATAACAGTAGCTAGCACCTTTGTAATTTTATATTGATAGAATACTTTCATCACCTTGATAATTTTATATAGATAAAATACTTTTGTCTAATCTTCCATCCATAGCTTAATTTTCTTAAATCGATCTATTCATGTCCTTTGTAGCATTTTCCCTCAGGATTTAATCTAAGAACAGATATTGAATTTACTTGTCATGTTTCTTTACTATCTTTTCATCTGGAACATATCCAACAGTCTTTGTCTTTTGACATTAACAGTTCCCTTCACCCGTTTTCTAACAAACAGTTTTCTACCAAAAAAAAATCATGCTTTTTCTCCCTTTCTAACCATATGACTTTTACTTCCTTTTCCTGCCTTACCGCATTGGTTAGGACCTCTAGTACAATAATGAATTTCATCGATTTTCACTTTCATCTTTATTATTTCTTCCTTCTGCTTGCTTTTGGTTTATTTTACCTTTTTTACTACCTTAAGGTTAAAAACTTAAGAAGTGACTTGATGTCTTTTTTCTTTTCTACTATACGCATTGTCTACTTTCTCTAATCCTTGCTTTTAGTACATCCTAAATATATTTTTAAATTTTTCCACTAACACAAATGTTTTCTCATTTCCTTTGTGCCTTCCTCTTTGATCCATGAGCTACTCAGAAGTGTGTTGTTTAATTTTTAAATATTTGGAGACTTCCCAGATTTTTTTTTCTGTGACTGATTTCTAACTTAATTCATTATGGTTAGAAAACATCCTTTGTATGATTTAAATTTTTAAAAAATTTGTTAAGGTTTATTTTCTGATCTAGAACATGTCTTATCTTGGTAAACATTCCATGTATAACTGAAAAGAATAATTAGCTGCTGTTGAGTGAAGTTTTCCATAAATGTTAATAGTGCCAAGTTGTTTGATAATGTTCAGGTTTTGGATGTTCTTACAATTTTCTGTGCCTATTTATTCTACCAATTACTGAGATGAGTATTGAAATCTCCACCTCTAATCGTTGACTTGTCTATCTCTCCCTTTGGTTTTATAAGCGTTTGCCTCATATTTAGAGGCTGTATTTTAGCTACGTACACAAACTTTATTATATGTATGACATGTCTTCTTGGTAGACTGATCTACTTATCCTCATGTAATGTCTTTCTTTATCACTGGTAATATTCCCTGTTATGAAGTCTACCTCATCTAACGTTAATACAGCTATTCCAGCTTTTTTTGTGATTGGTGTTTACATTATACATCTTTCCCCGTTCTTTCAATTTCATTTTTCAATTAATTTTTGACTGACTGGATGGGGTAACACTGGTCAATAAAATCACATAGGTTTCAAATGTACAACTGCACAATACACCATTTGCATTTTGTGTTACATGTTTACCACCCCTAGAGACAAGTCCTCTCCTATCATCATTATCCCCCTTCACCACCTTCTACCTCCCCCCAGCCCCCCCCCCCGCAGTCACCATAATGTTGTCTGTGTCAGTGAGTCAATTTTTGTTTTGTTTAATCCCTTCAACTTCCTCACTCAGCCCCCAACTCCCACCCCTCTGACAGTTGTCAATCTGTTCTTTGTATCCATGAGTCTGTCTCCATTTTGTGGTTTATTTTGCTTATTAGATTCCACATAGAAGTAAAATTGTACGGTACTTGTCTTTCTCTGATTGACTTTCTCACTTAGCATAATACTGCCTAGGTCCATCCATGCTGTCACAAAGGGTAAGAATTCCCCCTTTTCTTTTTTTAAATCTTCACCCTAGGATAAGTTTTTATTGATTTTAGAGAGAGAGGAAGGGGGACGAGAAGGGGGGTGGGGGGGGGAGGGAAGACAAAAAGAGAGAGAGAGAGAAAGAGAGAGAGAGAGAAAGAGAGAGAGAGGGAGAAGCACTGATTGGTTGCTCCCCATATACACTGCAACCAGGGATGGAACTCACACCTGTGTGTCCTGACTGGGGATCAAATCTGCAGCCTTTCAGTACACAGGACCTTCAACCAACTGAGCAACCCAGCCAGGGTATAAGATTTCCTTCTTTATCACAGCTGATTAGTAGTCCATTGTGTAAAGGTACCACAGCTTTTTAATCCACTCACCTACACAATATGGGTGCTGGGGCTGCTTACAAATCTTACCTATTGGAAATAACAAAATGAACATAGGGTACATATATTCTTTGGAATTAGTGTTTCAGGTTTCTTTGAATATATTCCCAGAAGTGGAATTGCTGGGTCATAAAGCAGTTCCATTTTTAAAGTTTTGAGGTAACTCCATATTGCTTTCCATTGTGGCTACACCAATCTGCATTCCCGCCAACAGTACATGAGAGTTCTCTTTTCTCTATATCCTTGCCAATACTTCTTTGTTAACTGATGACAGTGATTTTGACAATGTGAGGTGATATCTCATTGTAGTTTTAATTTGCATTTCTCTGATTATTAGTGATGTTGAGCATCCTTCCATATGTCTCTTGGCCATCTGAATGTCTTCTTTGGAGAAGTGTCTATTTAGACCCTTTGCCCATTTCTTAATTTGAATCATTTACTTTTTTGGTGTTGAGTTTCATAAGTTCCTTATAAATTTTGGATATTAACCCCTTATCAAATGTATCATTGACAAATATGTTTTCCCATTCTAGACGTTGTCTTTTCATATTGTTGATGATTTCCTTTGCTGTGCAAAAACTTTTCAGTTTGATGTAATCCAATTTGTTTATTTTTTTTTCTGTTGCCCAAAGTGCTTTATCAGAAAAAAAACACTGCTACAAGAAATGTCCAAGATTTTACTGCCTATATTTTCTTCTCATGGTTTTGAGTCTAACATTTAAGTCTTTAATCCATTTTAAGTTGATTCTTCTGAATGGTCTAACAAGGTGACCTATTTTCATTTTTTTGCACATATCTGTCCAATTTTCCCATCACCATTTGTTGAATAGACTATCTTTACCCCATTATGTGTTTTTGCCTGCTTTGTCAAATATTAATTGACTATAAAGGCATGGGTTTATTTCTGGGGTCTCTACTGATCTATATGTCTGTTTTGATGCCAGGACCACGCTGTCTGGATTACTATGGCCTTGTAGTATAGTTTGATACCCAGTAACATGAGTCCCCAAACTTTGTTCTTCTCAAGATTGCTGTGGCTATTCGAGGACTTTTGTGGCTTCATATAAAGTTTTGGAATATTTGTTCTAGTTCTATGAAATATGCCATTGGTATCTTGATAGAAATTACACTGACTCTATAGATTGCTTTGGATAGTATAGACATTGTAATAGGCCAATAACCCTGGTGAACATAAATGCTAAAACCTCAACAAAATATTAGAAAACTAGATCCAGCAACACATAAAAAGGTCATACAACATGACCAAGTAGGATTTTTTCCAAGGATACAAGGTTGGTATAATGCCCATAAATCAATGAACATGATACACCACATAAACAAAATGAAGGATAAAAACCACTAATCTTATCAATAGATGCAGCAAAAGCTTTTGATAAAAATCCAGCACCCATTTATGACAAAAACAGTCAGTAAACTGAGAATAGGGGGAACATACTGCAATGTAATAAAGACCATATATGACTCACAGCCAACATCATCCTGAATGTGCAAAAACTGTAAAAGTGTTCCCCTTAAGATCGGAACTAGACAGGGATGCCCACTTTCATCACTCTTATTCAACACAGTACTGGAAGTCCTAGCCACAGCAATCAGACAAGAAGATACGAAAGGCATTCAACTTGGAAAGGAAGAAGTAAAACTATTATTATTTGCAGATGACATGATACTGAATACAGACAAACCCAGACTCCACTGAAAAACTTCTAGAACTGATCATGAATTCAGTAAAGTAGCAGGTTATAAAATAAACATCCAGAAATCAATTGCATTTTCAGTCATAAATAATAAATTATTGTTTTCTTAGTTTGCCTATCAGAAAGGCAAACTAAGAAAACAATCCCATTTACAATTACTCAAAAAAAATGCCTTGGAATAAATTTAACCAAGGATGTAAAAGACCGGTACTTGGAAAATTATGACACTGAAAAAAGTAACTGAAGAAGATACAAATAAGTGAGAACATAGACTGTGCTCATGAACAGAAAGAATTAACCCCATTCTTTTAATTTTAAGCTTTCTGTGACTTTCTTGTAGACAACATATAACTGAGTTTTGCTTTTTACTAGTGTGATCATCTTTCCCTCAATTTGTGTGTCTACATTTAGACCATCTACATTTAGTAACTTCATTTAATTTTTAGTATGGTTTTATTAAATTCTGTAATATCTTGCCAGTTTTCTATTTTTCATCTGTTCTTTGTTCCTTTTCTGCCATTTTTTTATTCCATTTTATCTGTACTACTGTCTTGCTTATTCTCCCTTTTACCTTGTTTAGTAATTGTCCAAGGATTTATATCTTTAGTCACAGTGTATCTTCAAATAATATTATACCACTTCATATGTAGTGTAAGAGTGTTACAGCAGTATTATCCCAATTTCTCCCTCCTATCCCTATGTGCTATCGCCATACATTTTTATATGTACTATAAATTTACTGTACACGGTTACTATTTTTTATTTAGAAAGTCAAATATTCCTAGGGCGATTTTAAAAAGAACAAAATTATTCGTTATTTACTTTTGTTGTTCTATTTAGTGATCGCCATTCTTTGTATAGATACAAGTGGTAGTGCTAATGAACGGTGCATGAATTCTCTGTTTTTGTTTGTGACAAAATCTGTATTTCTTTAAATTTTTTTTCCTGCCAATGTTTAACCAATTCTATCTTCATCTCCAGCATTTACTGAGCACCTGCTATGTGTCGGGTATTATACCAGGCTCCTGGCACACTACTGTGAACAGGACAGCCTCATCCCCTGTCCTTACAGTTTGTGCAGGTACGTGCGTACCTGAAGAAATGGGGCTTTATCACAATATATACAAGTACTCTGTGCTATTCTACTTTTAGGAGATAAAAGGCCTTGAGACTCATACCACATTTTCTGCTGTTAAATTGCCTTCAAGTGTGATTATTAATAGAAGCATCAAGTTTCCTCAAGTTTCTAGTATATAACACTAGATCCAAAATACTCAAATACAAATGTATAAATTTTGAGACCAACAAGCATAACATAGTATGAGAAATATTATCTCACATCGAACAAACATCTGGATGTGCTTCCATAGTTTATCTTCTCAAATAAGGCAAATCTCCACCATTTTCTATTTTTTAAACACCTCTCTCCTAATTATACTACCCTCAGAGATCTTTATTTTGTTTAATATATTTTTGTTCTATTGATTTCTTTCAGCACTTAAAAAATGTCATTCCATTGTTTCGATGTTGCGTAACTTCTCGTGAGAAATCTGCTGTAATTTGTTATCTTTGTTCTGTCTGATACGTCTTTTTCCTCTGACTTGAATATTATATACATATATATATATATATATATATATATGTGGTTTTCAGAAGTTTGAAGACTGTATATGTGTGTATGTGTCTTTGGAGAATAAGGGTATTCGTATTACCTTCTATTGTCTGAGACTCTTGAAGCTGTTGAATGTCTTTATTTTGGGCAATATATTTGGCCATTAGCACTTCATTTACGAGGTCTATCTAGAAAAAGTCCAGCTGTTGTTAATATAACTGACATCGATGTAACCTGGCAGCCAAGGAGAGTGGACTGGAATAAGCATGTGTGAACAATGACAACTTCACTGTACTAGTCAGTAGTGGCAGTAGACAACATTGAGTGACCACATGTACTGTGTGGCTATCACATTCAAAATGACTGAGCAAATACAGCAATGAACCTGCATCATATTTTGTGTTAAGTTTGAACATTGCTCCACAGAAACTGTTTGGATGATTGAAAAGGCCACAGCTATGGGCAACTGGTGATTGGCAGCTTCATCAGGACAACATGCCCACTCACACATCAAATCTTGTGCAGAGATTTTTAGTGAAACATCAAATTGCCCAGGTGACTCAGCCCCCATACAGCCCAGATTTGGTGCCCTGCAACTTCTGGCTTTTCCCAATACCAAAATCACCTTTGAAAGGGAAGAGATATTAAACTGTCCGTTAGATTCAGGAAAATACAACGGGGCAGCTGATGGTAATTGAAAGAACTGTGTCAGAGCCCAAGGAGCCCACTTTGAAGGGATCTGAGATATCATTGTCCCATGTACAATGTTTCTTGTACCTTGTATCTTCTTTAGTAATGTCTCTGTTTTTCATATTATGTGGCTGGATACCTTCTGGACAGACCTCGTATTTTCTCCCGTAGTATGCCTGCTCCTCAACCCCACCTCTCTTTTCCTTCCAGGATCCACTTTTATCTATTAAATCATTTGAAATTGAGCCGCTGTTCTTAGATGCTCTGGGTTTTTTGTTGTTTTTTTTTCCCCTCTGCAATTTTTTACTTTTCTGATTCAGTTTGGATAAATTTCTCCTATCCAAGTACTTACCAGACCTGACACTGCTTAGTTTCCAAGACGGATGAGACTGGGCACAGACAGGGTGGTATGGCTGTAGGTAATAAATTTCTAAAGATTTGTCTTCACATTTACCAATTCCTTCCTTAACTTGATTGAGTCTACTGGTGAACCAATTAAAGCACTCGTCATTTCTGGTACTGTGTTTGTAATTACTAGCGCTCCACTTGATTATTTCTTATCATCTCCATCTCTCTGGTGATATTCCACATCTGCTGGTATACATGGTCTACCTTTTCTACCTGAACGTTTATCATGTTAATTATTGTTATTTTAAATAGCATCTGACAGTTCCAACATGTTGACCACATCTGAGTCAGATCTGTTGATTGTTTTTTGTGTGTGACAGTGTCATTATTTTTCTTGTTTCCTTCTTTGTCTTATAATATCTGGTTAAAAGCCACACTTACTGTGTAGGAACATAGAGACTGAGATAAATAGTACCTAGGAATGGTTATGCCTCTTCTTCTGCTAAGCCTCCAGTATGTGGAGTTGAGTCCATCTAATCAGGAGTTGCACTGTTAGGGTTTTGTTTTTGCTCTGGTTACCCACGAGCTTAAAATTTACTGACATTAATTTGTGTTTAGGGTAGAAGCAGGATTACTGGGTAGTTTCTTCATCAGTGTTCTTGTTCTACTCACCATCTTAGGCTTTTGTTTGGAATCTGTGCCTAAATATACCAATGAACATACCAACTCCTAATTTTTCCTAATATTGTATTAGCTGTCAATGCGGTTGCTTAAGTAACTAAGTTAGCCTTGCTTTCAAATACAAAAATTTAAATCGTGAGCTGAATCTTACGACTAAATATCTGGTTTTTCACTTTGTTTTCCACACTAACTGGAAAAGATCAAATATCTACTGTTTATTCTTGAGTCTTTTAGAAGACTCTCAATAAAGAGCTCGCTTTCTAGAGGGTCTGAGGAAAGAACTCGGTTCCTCAGCTTTTCAGTTCTAGTAGGGAAATCCAAATTTGCTAAAACTTATATGCTTCATTAAAATTATTAATAACATCAATTTCTGCCGGGACATTAACAGTGAACATGTGCCCCCTCGGCTTAGAGTCTGGATATCGCGACAGCACATTGCGACTTCACACAAACCACTGTACGTGTAACATAAGCCTATCTCTTCGTGTTGGTCAGAGAAACCCAGAATAGGCTTTTCAGAGACCCCAGGAATTCAAAACAAGATTAAATGTTTTGCTTTGCAGAAAGAGCTCTAAGAAATTTAATATATTATATATTTTTTGAGGAAGTAGGTACATACATTCACTTTAAGAGATTTTTAAGCATTCTGATTCTGACTTATAGCCTCTCAGAATTAAAAAAAGAGAGTGAGCAATGTGGATACAGTCCATAAGTATCATGACAGTGTTTTCTTTTCCAAAGAGGCACAAGGATTTAGATGACCTGCCACAAGCCATGTAACTAGGGACTGTCAAAGCCAGAGGCAGAACCCATGAGCTCCAATTTCAGAGTTTTCATTACACAGAAAACCACCACCAACCAATTTCCCTAATGCATAGAGGCAAATCTATTACTATTTCTATCTGTATTCCCCAAACACTAAATCTTTCCATTTTTAAAACTTATAATTAATTCAGAAACAAAAAATACTCGGGTTCTAAAAGGTAAAATTGTTATTCCTTCACCACTAATGTGCATGTCACTTTGCACATGTAAAAATGAGTCAACAATTCCTTCAACTGTCAACAGTAAAAAATTAGAAATGCCATGAAAGCTAAAAATAAGTGAGCTGAACTTTAATAAAAAGGTAGGGGAAGAGTGTCTGTCTAAAAAGCCACCGTTTCATTCAGTTAATATACACGGCTCTGTGTGCATAAAAGAATGAAGAGATTACTCTGTAAATTATCTAATAATAATCAAAGAATTAGAAATGTTGTAAAGGATAAAATGAAATGATACAGACCTTTTTAAAACGGGGGCCTAAAAGTACTTCTCTATTAAGAGATCAAATCCTGGCTAGTGTGGCTCAGCAGACTGAGCACCAGCCTGAGAACCAAATGGTCGCCGGTTCGATTCCCAGTCAGGGCACATGCTTGCGCTGTAGGCCAGGTCCTTGGTGGGAGACATGCTAGAGTCAACCACATACTGATATTTCTCTCCTCACTTTCCCCCTCCCTTCCCCCCCTAAAAATAAATAAATAAAGTGTTTGACATATTATAAAAGCTTAAATCTAAATTGTTCTAAAATGCAAATTTAAAGTTAGTATATTTAGGCTTCTAGCCAAAACATTTACTCATTTAAATGGGTATTCTGTTATTAAGAAAAATATCATTATAACTATGTAATTTCATGAACATAAAGGGATCATTAGCTGGTAGATTCTTAAAATAATTACTGTTTTCCAAAATCTACATAACACAACAGGACTGTAGTTGGTTTATGGCAAGATTTATGTTTAAAATAAGGAAAAATCAACTACTAAATAAGAGCTAACTTAGATATGAAGGGCCACAAAGAATAAAGTATTCAGTACAACTCTGAATATTCATTTGTAATTCATTACATAATTACATTAAATTCCTAGATCTGTGTAACTTTGCTTATAGACCAAAATCTTTAAATTAATTTTTTTTGTTCAAGGTAGAAATGAAAGACTAAAGTAAAAGCTTAGAATTATTGGTTCTGATGTTTAACAACTCTTTTTGTCTGTTTTAGCAGTTTTGATGTTATCTATACATTTTGTTGCCTTAAGAGCACAGGCAGTACTTGCTGGCTGTGTATTCTCAGACGTGTTAGTAACTTTAGTTTCTAATCTTTAAAATGGGGTGATACCTATCTTAAGGAATTGAGAAAATGAAAGTAGGATACATGTAGTGCTTAGGATAGTGTCTACCTTATAAGATGTATTTAGTAAGTGGTAACCATCATTTTAAGATGACGAACAGACTTTCAAAAGCAATGAAAATTAAGATGGTGACCATACTTGAAGAAAAAATGAAAAGCACCTCAATTTTCATTGCATTTGCCCATAAATGACATTAAACAGTAGCCAACTCTGACACTGCAGCACCCTAAAATGATGCCTAATGTTCACAACAACCCCAAGTACCTCAAGGAGAGAATCTTTTGGCTTGAGTAGCTACAATATTTGTGGCTGTCAGGTAGAGAACAATGTGTCCTTTCTTCACAATATCTTTTTTCCTCTACAGGGTAGAAATGGAAATAAAATACTGAAAAGAATAAAATTCAAGCTTTTAAAAGAATTTTAGCTTCTTATTAGATGATCATCAGTAATTATGATTCCTTTTATTGACCTGTTGATAAAATAATGTACTTGATCATGACAATTAAATTTAAATTATTTCTATGTACTTTCAGTAGCATGTCCTTTCAGATTTTAGAAATACCACTGAGTCTAAAAAATGACACACAGAAAGGAAAAAGAACAAGGACATGTGTGTGCAGATGTATGAGAATATGTACACATATATAAAACTACTGATGTTTAAAATCAAAGTTATAAATTAATTCTAAATGGATTTCTATAGATTTTCAAGTAAATTTTAGTACACTGCATTAAACAAAATTTAAAGCCCAAATTCAAAACAGGAAAGTAAAATCAGATTCATGCAAAGATGCAAACTTTCCAACAGAGTATCCATATTCAATTGACAAGAAATCCAAGTAAAACATGTGCTAGATATCAAAATACACAAAATACCACTACATATCCCATGGAAAATCTGAATAACGGCAAGTTTCTTCATTTTGCTTACCTAATAAATCAACTTATCAACAGATTTCAAGACACCCTTCACTTTTTTCCCTTAAAGGTTTAAGAACTGTGTTTTTTCTCTCCCATTTACAATTCTCCATGTATGAAATCACTGTAAATGCAACAATATGAGTGTGTGCTTATATGTGTGTGTGTGTGTATACATATATTGCATTAAACTCAAGCTTACCATTGTTAAGCTGGCCAAACTAATCTGAGAGAAGCCCCAAATAAGATTCTCATTTACGACAAATGAAAAAGTATTTAAATCCTATCATTAATCTCTAGTTTGGAAAGTTGTGGTTAACAAACAGAAAAACCCACCATCTCCAAATACAACCTTGACTCTATTTTTATCCCTGAAGACAGTTTTAGATAGAAGAGTTACATCTAGTCAGTCCTGGAAAAGTAAACTGATGAGCAGTCTAAGAAATTTGCTTTAAAATAATCACAGTTTAATATCCCCATTTTTAAAAGCCTCACATTAGAAAAGCAAAAAAAAAAAAGAAAGAAAACCAAAAATGAATTTAAAAAAAAAGCAGACTATTTCCAACCATTTTAGGACAAAACATCTGTTAAAATAGGAAAACAAAGCATAAACAGGATGGAGTAGTAACTACATTGTTAGCCTTTCAACAATCAATTTAATCCATTTATACATCATTTTCAGTGATATCTGATAAATAACTGATTACATGCATGGAGACACAGTGTCAATACTTTGAAACAGAGAAACTAAAAGAATGATTTGAATACTATCTTCCACACTGACTAATTCTAATTTGTACTCCCTCTTTCAAACTCAATTCTTCCATTCAACTCCACATGCTCTTCAAACACCCTGTATTCAAGGAATGACATGCAGAATAAATAATTTTTAAAAAGATACGAGAGAGACAGAGGCAAAAGGAGCTAGAAGTTCCAGAGCATGTCTCAGTTTCAAGATGAAGTTGCCCCAAAAAGATTTACCTTAAGTAAGTACTGTTGGAATGGGATAAAGAAAAGTATGTATGGAAAAAGAAGAAAAATCAAAAAGTTGCAATTTCAGATTTCTTGCAAAACTGGCTATACAGCTTAAACTGCCTGATACTTTTCATCCAAGTCCATTCTTCTATCTGCTTCCTCCAGATAATCAGGAACTTAAACTGTACAGTATGTAAGGACTACGCTTCTTCCTAAATACTTTCCTAATACCTAATACCTTCCTAATACCTTCACAGGTTCCTTCAAAGTCAAAGAAAAAAAGAAATCCTTAAAGAAGGAAAGTAGCCCTGGCTGGTGTGGCTCAGTGGATTGAGCGCAGGCCTGTGAAGCAGAGGGTCGCCAGTTCAATTCCCAGTCAGGGCGCATGCCTGGGTTGCGGGCCGGGTCCCCAGTAGGGGACATATTGGGGGCAGCCACATATTGATGTTTCTCTCTCACTTTCTCCTTCCCTTCCCCTCTCTCTAAAAATAAATAAATAAAATATTTAAAAAAAATAAAGAAAGAAGGAAAGTAAATGAGAGCATCCTGTTGTAATTCTAACATAATCTAACCAAAAAGTGTACACCAGAGTAAAACAAAGCCATGCAAACTACACTTACATACCTAATAAAGAAGAAACTTGATATTATTTTAGCCACTGAAAATTTGCTTTGATTGGGCCAAAAAAGCCAACTAAACACACATGTGTGCACACACATGCCTTCTCTTTGTGTTTACATATACTATATGAACACACACTGGAAATCAGAATACAGCCACTATTTCACCCAATAGTGAAACAATCCTTCTCTTACAGGATAATACTAACCAAAATAGATTTCATAGTTCATTAAATTAATTATAATTTCATTTCATTATTTAAATTTATTTCATAAACTTTTACAAAACATTTGTGAACTATCATTAGCAATCAAACATAGTATTTCCCTTTATCAAACAAGCCAAAATTTAAAAATAAAATTCAACACTGGCAAGGTCTATTTTTGATGCTGTCACCACTGAAATAAGAGAACCTTGAAGAGACAAACTACATCTTTTTATCTTTGTACATACAGCTCCTAACTCAGTAGTACCTGGCATAGTAGGTGCTCAAACAGGTTACCTGGTTAATCAAATGAAAGAGAGACAATTACATGTTATGTAACAAGAACCTTAAATATGTTCATTTCTTTCACTCAAGGTAATTCTACCTACAAGAAACCTATCTTAAAGGAAGAACTTCAAATGAGTACATGGATAAACAAATTCAAGGAAGTTACATTTTTAACTTGAGAAACTGAAAACAATCTGGACATTAAAAGTTAAGGGAATTAGAAATTAAATTATGGTTCATTCACATGACAGCATATGGCCATGAAAAACTTAAGAAAGGATTTCGATGAAACAAGAAACCGCTCATAATAAAATGTTAAGGAACCCTGGCTGGTGTAGCTCAGTGAATTGAGCACAGGCCTGAGAACCAAAGGATCGCGGTTCGATTCCCAGTCAGGGCACATGCCTGAGTCGCAGGCCAGTTCCCAGCAGGGGATGCACAAGAGGCAACCATACATTGATGTTTCTCTTCCTCTCTCCTTCCCTTCCCCTCCAAAGATAAATAAGTAAAATCTTAAAAAGAAATGTTAAGGAAAAAAAACCCACACAATTGTTTGACCTCAACAATTTAAAAAATAAATTTAAAAAGATCCAAAGTAAATAAATATTAACAGTTAAAAGTGTCTTTTGCTATCTTTTTCATACTGGCATGTTTATTTTAAAAAGAAATAAAACAGTCCTGGCTGGTGTGGCTCAGTGGACTGAGCTCCAGCCTGTGAACCGAGAGGTCACCAGTTCGATTCCCAGTCAGGACACATGCTTGGGTTGCAGGCCAGGTCCCCAGTTAGGGACGTGAGAGGCAACCAATCAATATTTTCCTCTCTTTCTCTCTCCCTTCCACTCTCTCTAATAAATAAATAAAAGCCTTAAAAATAAATAGATACATTAAGAAAAATAAAACAATCGTGCCAGTTTCTTTTTTAATTATACTATAAATACACCAAGAAAAAGGCCAATAAATAAATCGTCAAGAAATATCTACTCACATTGCTCCTAGATTAATATGGACCAATCACACTTTAGAAACTGTTTTAGATAAGTATGAATGAAGTAATAAAAATAGACTCTGAAGGCAAATAAAATATCCTTTTGGATTCTTCTTTAAATCTTATTACCACAAATTTTTAAAATTATATATTTTGTATTATGTTATTACAGTGGTCACAATTTTCCCCCTTTTGCCCCCCCTTTCACCCACCAAGCCCGACTCCCTCAGGCAATCCCCACACCATTCATTGATCATGTCCACGGTCATGCGTGTAAATTCTCTGGCTGCTCCATTTCCTGTACTGCACTTTACATCCTGATGGCTCTTCTGTAGCTCCTATTTGTACTTCCGAATCCCCTCACCTCTTCACCCACTCCCCCACCACCCACTCCCATCTGCCCACTATCAAACCCTCCATATCCAAGATTCTGTCTCTGTTCTTCTTGTTTGCTTACTTTGCTTTTTAGACTCAACTGTTGATACACATGTATTATTGCCATTTTATTGTTCATAGGTTTGATCTTCTTTTTCTTAAATAAGTCCCTTTAACATTTCATAATATAATGGTTTGGTGATGATGAACTCCTTTAGTTTTTTCTTGTCTGGAAAGCTCTTTATCTGCCCTTCGATTCTAAATGACAGCTTTGCTGGGTAGAGCATTCTTGGCTGTAGGTCCCTGCTTTTCATGACTTTGAATATTTCTTGCGAATCCCTTTTAGCCTGCAACGTTTGTTTTAAGAAATCAGCTTACAGTCTTATGGGAATGCTTCTGTAGATAACTTCTTTTCTCTTGCTGCTTTTAAGATTCGTTCTTTATCTTTAACCTTTGGCATTTTAATTATGATGTGTCTTGGAGTGGGCCTCTTTGCATCCATCCTGTCTAGGACTCTGTGAGCTTCCTGGACTTGCATGTCTATTTCCTTCACTAAATTAGGAAAGTTTTCTTTCATTATTTTTTCAAATAGATTTCCAATTTTTTGCTCTTCCTTTTCTCCTTCTGGCACCCCTATGATACAAATGTTAGATCTCTTGAAGTTGTCCCAAAGGCTGCTTATACTATCCTTGGGGTTTTTTTATTCTATTTTCTTGTTCTGATTGGTCTTTTGCTTCCTTATGTTCCAAATCATTTATTTGATTCTTGGCTTCATCCACTCTACTGTTGTATCACTGTAAATTCTTCCTTACTTTAATTAGTATATCCTTCATTTCTGATTGGATCTTTTTTATGCTGTTGAGGTCCTCACTAATTTCCTTGAGCATCTTTATAACCAGCGTTTTGAACTCTGCATCTGATAGATAGTTTATTTTCATTTCATCTAGCTCTTTTTCTAGAGTTTTGATCTGTTCTTTCACTTGGGCCATGTTTCTTTCTCTCCTCACTTTGGTAGCCTCCCTGTGTTTGCTTCTATGTATTAGGTAAAGCTGCTATGACTCCATGTCTTGGCAGTGTGGCCTAAGGTAGTAGGTGTCTTATAGAGTCCAATGGCACAGTGTCCCCTATCTGGGTACTCACGGTGTGACCTTTTTGTGAGCTGAGTACACCCTCCTCTTGTAGTTGAGCCTGGGTTGCTCTTGGCAGATCAATGGGAGGGATTTACCCAGGCCAGTCAGCTGCAAGGACTGGCTGTGACCACTGACCACCAACCTCCGCC
>PVKM010007035.1:0-42526 GCA_004027735.1 Carollia perspicillata | reverse complement strand
CACATGTATTAAGTCAAGTACAGTGCTTATGTATAGTTTTTTTTTAATGCTGTAAGTTTTCCTCTTAGTACTATTTTTGCTGCATTCCAAACATTTTAATGTTATATTTTCATTTTTGTTTAGTTCAAAATATTTTTATTTCTCATCATACCATTCCTTTGACCATCCATTTATTTATAACTGCATGAATTTTCAAATGATTTAGATTTTTCAGCTATCTTTGTATTATTGACTTCTAGTTTAATCCCATTGTGGTCTAAAATCTCACTTTGTATGATTTCTATTTTTTCAGTTTTTCAATTTCTTAAGGTCTATTCTATGGCTCATAATGTAGACTATCTCGATGAATGTTCCATGTGAGCTTGAGAAGAATATGGACTCTGACACTGTTGGTTGGAGTATTCTATATAATTCAATTAGACCAAGTTGATCAACACCACTAATCAGAGCAGTTATGTTCTTACTGATGTTCTGCTTCCATAACCTATCAATTACGTAAAAATGAATGTAGAAGTCTCTAATTATTACAGTGGATTTTCTACTTCCCCTTTAGTTCTATCAGTTTGTCTCATGTATTTTGAGGCTCTATCGTTAGGTGCACATGTATTTAGAATTGGTATGTTTTTTTGGAGAATTGACCCGTTTGTCACTATGTAATGCCTTTTTTTATCCTTTATCATTTTCCTTGCCTCTCAGACCTGCTGTGTCTGAAACTAATAAAATTACTTGAATTTTACTGTGATTAGTTTTAGCATAGTTTATCTTCTTTCATCCAATTATATTTAACTTACCTGACCCTTTCTATTTAAAGAATGTTTCTTGTAGACCACATAGAGTTGTGTCCTGTTGTTTTTTATCCACTTAGCAATCTCTATCTTTTAATACACTTTTTAGACCATTCACCTTTCACATAGTTAAAATACTATCTACCATGTTTATAACTGGTTTTTTATTTCTTGCAATGATTCCTTTTAATCTTTCCTTATTTTTCTGCCCTCCCTGATTTTAATTGAACATTTTATAATTCCATTTTATTTTCTCTTAGCACACCAATTATACTTACTTTAAAAATCCTGTTTAGTAGTTGACTGAGTGTTACAATATACATTTTTATCCAATATAAGTTCAACTTCAAATAATACCATACCACTTCACCTGTAGTGCAGATAACTTATATCAGAGTATTTCCAATACTACACTCTCATCCTTTGTGACATTGCTGTGACGTTTATGTTGTTTATTACCCATATGCTGCTACTATTATTGCTTTAAATGGTTATCAACTAAGAATAAAAAATAAAATATTTTATATCACTGTTACTTCTCCAAAGGTCTTTCTTTATGTAGAACAAAGTTCCTAGGCTTAGCTTTCTTTTTAACTAAAGAAGTTCTTTTAACATTCTTTTCAGAGAAGGTCTGCTGGTGATTAATTCTCTCAGTTTTTGTTTGTCTGACAGTCTTTATTTCATGTGTCTTAAAATTTTTAAAGCATAATATCACTGGTGTTAATTCTAGGTCAGAGTTGTTTTTCTCTTTCAACACTTTATTCACTTCCTTCTCTTCTTGCCTCCATGGTTTCTACTAAGGAGTCTGCTGTAATTTATCTTTTTGCTTCCAAAGGTAAGGTGATTCTCTTTTTCATTCCTTCTGTCTTCTTTCGAGATTTCTCTTTGTCTTGGTTTTCACAATTTAAAAATAATATCCTTAATTGTTATTGTTTTGTGTGTGTGTGTTTGGTATTTATATTACTTGAAAACTCTCTTGATGTATGTTTAGTGTCTGTTATTAATTTGTGAAAGTTTGTGACCATTATTATTTCAAATATTTTCTACTCTTTTTTCCTTTCTTTTCTTTCTGGTATTCAAATTATGTAAATGTTAAACCATTTGAAATTGTCCCAACATTATTTCATGTTTGTTCTGGGTTTATTTTTCATTCTTTTTTCTTTGCAATTTAGTTTTAGAGGTTTTTATTGAACTGTCTTCAAGCTCACTCATTCTAGCCTCAGACATGTTGAGTCTACTGATGAGTACATCAAAGGAATTCCCCATTTTTGTTGCAGTGTTTTTTATTTCTAGAATTTCCTTTTGATTCATTTTAGTTTTCATCTCTTTGCTTTCGCTACTCTTAACTCGCATATTGTTCCTTTTTCCCCCTCAAACCACTTAGCATATTAATTATGGACATTTAAAATTCCAAGTCTGATAAATATAAGATCTCTTTTACATCAGAATCTGCTTGTCATGATTGCTTTGCCTCTTCAAAATGTGGGGTTTTTTTTTCCCCTTGCCTTTTGTCAAGCCCTGTAATTTTTTGATGAAAGCCAGACATGGCTTTAGCAGTAGGGGCTGAAGTAAACAGACTGTTACTGAGGGCATGTACATTATGTATGTTAATCTGGCTAGAAGTTTGCCTTTGTTTAATGCTTGCTATCACTATAAATGCCACTCTTCAAATTCATCTAGTTCCTTGTTTTTTTTTCCTCTTTGACTTTTGAATTTCCTAATCACTCATTTCAGAGAATCTGTCTTGTGTCTCTTCCAGTTTTAATCTACTGTTAAATTGTGGTACTTGGAACCCTGTTGGTGTGGTGGCTGGGGAGCATTCTATAATCTAGCAATAAAAGTCATTTGAGGAGGGGAACCTGTGTCGCAGAACTCTGACCTTCACAAGTCTTACTGTAGTGGTATAACTTGTTTTACCCATCATGGTCGTTATTCTGTTCCTTGGCAGAAGTGTTCCCAATCTAGTTTCTTGAAGCCCCTGTGCTGTTGACTGTTCTCCTTTCCCACTCCCACAGATAAGACAGACAAGCTCAAGGAGTCTTGATAAATTCATCTCAATAAACTCTTTATCTTTATTTGTTTTTTATCTTTTTTAATTACAATTTACTTTCAATATTATTTTGTATTGATTTCATGTGTACAGCATAGTGGTTCGATAATCACTTACTTTACAGAGTGACCTCCTTGATATTTCTAGTAACCACCTGGCAGATCTCAACAAATTCTTAAATTATGTTCTATACTTTGCTTTGGAGAATTCTGTGCATCTTTCACGATGGAATTCTATGCAGCAGAAAGAAAGAAGGAGCTCCTACCCTTTGCAACAGCATGGATGGAACTGGAAAGCATTATGCTAAGTAAAATAAGCCAGGTGGTGAAGGAAAAATACCATCATATGATCTCACCTTTAACAGGAACCTAATCAACAAAATAAACAAGCAAAATATAACCAAAGACACTGAAATTGAGAACAGGCTGACAGTGTCCAGAGAGGAGAAGGGCGGGAATTTCAGTGTAAAAGGGTGAAAGGTTTGCAGGAACAATTGTAAAGAGTATATGGACAATAATGGGGGCGTGGAAACATGAGAGGGAGGTAGAGAGGGCTGGGGTGTTGGGCTGGGGTGGGGAAGAAAGGCAGAAAACTGTACTTGAACAACAATAAAAAATTTAAAAAAGAATTCATTACATCTTTGATTTATCATAATTGTTTTATTTATTTTGATGCTATTACGTAAATGTCATATTAAAATACTTTCTAATCTTTTGCTGATATATATATATACACAAATAATAAATTTGCTTTTTTCATAAACTTTTAATTGAAGTAATCTGTACACACAGAAAACTATACAAATAATACACGTGCACCTTGATGAATCTTCCCAAACCACTGGTGTAATCCATGTGCCAGCAGCATACCTCTGTTTGATGCCACCATTTACTCACTGTACCCAATCAAGAGTAACCCCTTTCTTGACTTTTAACACTATAGTTTTTTTAACTGTTTTTATAATTTTTATTATTGAAACTGTACCATAAATATTTATTTATTTCTGGCTTTTTTTCTCTAATCATTACACTTCTGAGATTCTACCATATTGTTGTATATACTTTAATTCATGGAGTTTCATTGCTATATAATATTCAATTGTGTGAATATACCACCATTTATGTATCCCTCCTTTTATATATCCTCTTACTATTGTTGGGAATTGGGTAGTTTCCAGTTTTTTACTGTTCCAATAGTGCAGCTGTAAACATTATGTACAAATACTTTTGAAAGTGTATATACAATTCTTTTGGGTATAGACATAGCAGTTGAATTGCTACACCATTACATAAGCTTATCATTATTAGAAACTGTCAGTCTTACAAAGTGGTTTTTATCAACTTACATTCACAAGGTTTACATCCTGATTGACCAACATCCTCACAAACATTGGCAGTTTTACATAATTTGGTTTTAATTGAATGTCCTTTATGACTAATGAAGTTTAGATATATTTATGTGTTTTCTAATTAATTGACTAATTTTTCAGGAAAGGACTGTTTCAGTCTTTAGCCCATTTGGATATTGGTTATCCACTAGTTTCTTATTAATTTGCAGATGTTCCTTATATAATGGTTCCTTGGATGTAAGTTCCTTGTTGGAAATAGGTCCTAAAATAACTTATCTCAATGGTTGCTTTGGCTTTTCACTCTCTTTGATTGAGAAATATATTTAGTTTTAATACAATTCAGTTTATCAATAATTTTATGAATAACAACATACTTGAGCCCTGTTTAAGAAATAACTTTCTATAATTTCATAAAGACATACTCTCATTTTTTCTGAAATTTTTATATTTTACCTTTCATATTTACATCTTCCATTCTTGTAGAATTGTTTTATGTATGGTGTGAGGTACAGATCACAATGCCTTTTCCTCCATGTGACTAAACAAAAGATACAACACCACGTATTAAAAACACCATGTATTCTTCACTTTCGATATGAGTCAGGTCTCTTTATTCCTTTTCATTTATTTATTTGATTGGTTGCTTGATCTACCTGATATCAACACCACAATATCTTAATCACTAGTTTTATATTCAGCCTTAATAACTGATAGCAACATACTCTAACTTATTATTGTTCAAGATAATTTGATTATTCTAGTTCCATTGCATTTACATGTATTTTTATAATCACCTTATCAATTTGCACACAAAACTCTGATAAAATTTGGCTGAAAATTGGACTGAATTATAAATCAAGTTGGTAAAAGTTGGTAATTTTAAAATACTGAGACTTCGATAAGCATGGTCTATTTTGGTTTTTAAATTTTTTCTTGATAATATTTTATACTTTTCAATGTAAAAGTCTTCCATGTTTTTCATTAGATACACTTAGAGGTATTTAATATTTTTGATGATATTTTAATATGATTTTATTAAAATATGATTTTCCAATTATTTATTGTTGATACCAGATGTAAAATTAACTTTTACATTTGCCTTTTATTCAGTGACCTTATTTATTTCTTCTTATTAAATTTACTGGGGTGACATTGATTAATAAGATATGTAGGTTGCAAGTATACATTTCTATATACATGACCTGTTTATTGTGTTGTGTACCCATTACCCAAAGTCAAATCATCTTACATCACAGTGACCTTCTTAAATTCACTTACTAAAACTAGTGTGCTGTAGGGTATTGTGGTATTTCTATGCATAAAATCATGCTACTTGCAAATACTGATTTTTTTTCTTGTGTTATTGAAATGGCTACAACCTTTAGTCTATGATCACACTCATGTTCTGTTCCAGTTTTTAAGAGGACAAGTGGCAATTTTTATCATCCAGTATGCTGTTTTTTGTAGGTTTTGTGTAGATACCATTATCAGATTTTCAAAGTTTCATTCAAAATCCTGTCATTTGTGACAATATAGATAAACCGTGAAGGCATTATGCTAAGCAAAATCAATCAGATAGAGAAAACAAATACTGTACAATCTCAGTTATATGTGGAATCTAAAAAGGTTAAACTCAAAGTAACATAATAAGTTTGTGTTTTCCAGTGGTTAGCAGGGCAGGGAGGAAGTGGGAAGATGTTGGTCAGAGGACAAAAATTTCAGTTATGAATAGATGGCGGGATGACAGCTTGGTGGGAGTGGTGGGAGGTAAAGGGATCAAGCAAAAAAGAAAAAGAACTCATGGACATGGACAACAGTGTGGTGATTGTGGAGGAACAGGGGTAGGTAGAGGTGGAAGAAGGTACAAGGGAGATAAATGGTAAAGGAAAAATATAATAAAAAGATTAATAAGTTCTGGAGATCAATGTGCAACATAGTGACTATAGTTAACAATACCGTGTTATTCACTTAAAAGTTGCTAAGAGAGTGAATCTTAAGTGTTTTCAGCATACACACAAACAAAATAATAACTATGTGAAATGAACAATGTGTTAGCTAACCTGTGTCAGTCATTACACAATATACAGTAGACCCCCATATCCATGGGGGATACATTACAAGACCCTCAGTGGATGCCTGAAACTGCAGAGAGTAATGAATTATATTTATACCATGCTTTTTCCTATACATACATATATTTTCATTTAGAGGAAGGACATTACATCTTCTCTTTGGTATATAAGAATTGCCCCATCATTACTGTTGAACTTTGGGGCTGTTATTAAGTGAAACAAGGGTTACTAAACACAAACACTATGATGCTGTGATAGTTGATCTGATAACTGAGGCAGCTACTAAGTGACTAATTGGCAGATAATGTATACAACAGGGATATAGTAAACAAAAGGATTATTCAAATCCTGAGCCAGTATGAAGCAGGACTGTGTGAGACTTTATCACACAATTTAGGATGGCACTCAATTTAAATCTCATGAATTGTTTATGTCTGGAATTTTCCACTTACTATTTTTGACCATGATTGACCACAGTTTACTGAAACTGTATAAAGAAAAATCATGAATAAGAAGGGATTACTACATATGTATATCAGATTGTCACATTGTATACTTTATTATTTTTATATTCAGAAACATATATCTATTTCATAAATGCCAAATTGATTACCATATAGCTGAGTTCAAAAATATTTGTTTTCTTACACACTAAATTAAAACCTAATTTTTAAAAGTTTACAGTAGAAACGGCATAAAGAAACCTACAATATCCATGGTATGTGAATAGTTTTCAATTGTCTGTCAACATCAAATTCTGTATTTGCCTTACAAGTTACAAATATGTTTTAATCTTATATCATGTTATATGTCAGTTATATCCCTGTAAAACTAGAGAGAAGAGTTCCTTTCTGTTCTTTATGATATTTTTTGAAATCATAAATGGATGTAAAACTCTTTTTTAAAGCTTTTTCTGCATTAATTCTGTTTTCATTTTGCTGCTCTGCTTAGGTGTTTTTTCTACCTTGTCTTCCAAATCATTGATTTGAACTTCTGCTTCATCTAACCTATTGTTTATTTTTTCCAGTGTATTATTTATTTCAAATCTTTAATTCTTTATTTCTGACTCATCCTTTTTTATGGTTTCTATGTCTTTTTCATGCTGTTGAGTATGCTTATAATCATTATCCAAACTCTCTATCTGATAAATCACTTGTCTTCATTTCATCTAGCTCTTCTTCTGGAGAATTCTCTTGTTCTTTCATTTCAGGTCTATTTTTTTTTTTTTTTTGGTCTTCCCATTTGGGCTGCTTCTCTGTATTTGTTTCTATGTATTAAGTAGATCTGCCAGACTCTAATGCAGCCCTAAGTCAAACTATGCCTGTGACTGCCCCTGGGCAACCCCTTTGGAGTTATCAGTGATCCACAGCATGTGGATCCCTCTGCTGGGCCTGTTTGTGCACAGAAAGAACCAGGCTGTGCACCAAGGCCAGCTTTTATCAGCAACAGGCCCTGGGGAGGGTCAGGTGAAATGTCACAGAGCTCCCAGAGATATGCCTTAGTTGTTAGGAATCAGCAATACAGCCTCAAGCTATAATCTGCAGCCCTGTTTAAGCTTCACAGGGTGGGGCAGAGTAATTCCTGTGGGCAGGGCTATTGCTTCCCCTCAGGCTGATACCTTTCAGAAAGGAGTGCTCGGCCTGAGAATGGTCCTTGCAGTATGGGGAATGACTCAGCACTGGGATCCTGGCAGCTACTCATTCAATTGTCTCCCTAGGGCCACCAACCCCAGACTCTTTCCAAGCATCTCTAGTCTACTCTGCCCTACCTCTAATGAAGGCCAGGATAAGTAGCTACAAACAAAATTTTGTGTGTTGGCCATTTAAGAGGCTCTTTGAGTCTCTAGCTATCTCTCCCTGGCAGACAGAAACCCTGCTACTTTTCACAGCTGGATGTTATCTGGGTTTCTGGCACTGGTGCTGTAAACTAGAGAGCTCATCTTGGGGTTTAAAACACACACTTCTCCAGGGGATCTCCCTGGCTGCTGAAATATCCCTCCAGAACTTCAGCGGCCTCCCATGGGAGCCCAGCCAGCTCTCTCGTGCATCCTCTGCACTCCCTACCAGTCTCATTGTGGTGAAGTGGTTTCTTCTGTCTGTCTGTGGTTGTAAGGCTTCTTTCTCACTGGTGTTCAGTTGGTTATTGTAATGATTTCTCTACAATTTAGTCATAATCCCAGATTGGTCCTCTGAGGAGGTTAGTGTAGCTTCCACTTACTCCTGTGCCTTCTTGGATCTTTCTGCATATTTTGAGGAGAACAAAGGAGCATCTCACAGATATTGCAGATTCCATCCCAGACTACTGCAATAAAGCAAGCACCTCAATAAAGTGAGCTATCCTCTTTTTGCTCTTGGAAGTATTGCCTTCAATTTGAAAAAAAAAAATCTGCATCTGAATCCTGGCTTCTTCACTTACTAATTGTGTCTGCTTGTTTGGAAGAAGCTACTTGCTAGGCCTTCTTTTATCATCCAGTTTTTAAGGGGAGTCTCAGGATATATTGAAAAGGTTGAGACACACTCTCGCCATAAACTCCTCTCCAAGCACAGTGCCCTAAAGTCAGGATGGCTGCATTATTTGAGTTAAGTATTCTTTTTTTCTGTTACTATGCTGAACAGCCTTGCTTGAATGTTATGCCAACCTTGTATTTCTGGGATAAACTCAATTATGATCATGATATATTATCCTAGTCATATATCACTGGTGATTTACAAAAAAAAAAAATCTAGAGTTAATCCATTTTAATGCCCTCCCTATAAATAAAATGAAAACATTTAGCACTCTATTCTGTCTATTCTACCATCTAAATAAAGATAATTAAATTTTTATAGCTCCATACATGTTAGATATTCTTCTAGATGTTTAATCTACATTAATATGTTTAACCCTATGGAGAAAATGTGAAAAAATACTACCCTGATTTTTTAGAAGAGAAAATTGAGGCATGGAGAGATTAAGGAATGTGCCCAAGTTCAACTCAGACTGAGTTTTGTTCCTGACAATCTGGTTCCAGAACCAGTATCTTTAGTGACTCTACCATATTGTTACACAGTACCTTTCCGAAGATATTATACTTCCAAATATTTTGCAACAGCTTATTTAGAGTTATCAACATGATTTCTCAATTTTTGTACCATTTTTCTTATACATTGGATTCATTTGTCTCTCCGTTGGGTCATATCCAGCACCACATATATTTTAGAGAAAGTCTAGGTGTGATAAGATTTCTGAATTGATGCATATCTGAATTGATGTATTTCTTCATTTCACATTTGAATAATTTAACTGGGAGATATAATAATCTGTTTACTTCCCTTCCACAATCTCCTTGAACAAATCTCCTCCAAACTTCCAAACATTATCAGCTTTCATAATTTTCTCTCATTGCATTGTTCTGAAATTTCACCACAATGTGTGAATGGATGCATATTTTACAATTCGTCCTACTCAGTGAGAACCCTTTCATCCTGATGAATTATGGCTTATTTAATCCTGAGACATTTTCTTTCATTTCTTTGAGAATTTCAGGCTGTTTAACGTGTTTAATGTTTTTGCAGCTTCAGCCTTCTTACTAATTTAGCAATATATTTAAGGACATTTATGAGAGAAAATAAATCCTCCATAATTCTGTACCCAAATATATCAACTGTTACCATTACTATAGCAACATATCTTATAAGCTGTGTCTATGAAATTTTAAAATAATTTAAATGACTTTAATGTTATATTTTGCTTTTATCTCATTATGTTTTATATATGTGTGCATATGCATAAATATATATGTGTGATATGTAGCATATATGTTTATATACATACCTAATTATGATATGTAGTGTATACACACACACACACACTGCATATCACACAGCATTCTGGAGAGATAATCAGTCTTCTTTTAGGGTTACAAGTGGCTCGATAAACCACACCTTGAGTACATAGTCAATTAAGAAATATAAATAGGTATAAGAAAGATGGAAATAGAAAAATTAACTTTACAACTTATAAAACTAAGTCTCAAAGAATCCCTTTAACTAGTAGCCAGGGCCAGCTTCTCATGTGCATGAGGCCTGTGCAAGTGCAAGAGGCCTCGATACTGTGCCCTCAACACTTTCAAATGATTAGTCGTTTTTGAAAATGGAGCCCTGCAGATTATAAACTGGTCCGGCCAGTAGTCATAGCCAGAGTCCTACTAGATCTTTTTTTAATAGTAGACCTTAGAATGACACCCCTAGAAAGGAATACAAAGAGCTGACCTTTACACATCAGCTGAAATGGTCTTACTTTTCCATTCCCACTAAGCCTCACTATCAGGACAGAGAGAGAGGGGCCTCCCTACTAACCTCTAAGTGTATTTACACAGGAGAGGGAACTGGCGGTGGGGGCATTGCTGCCCTATCCCACTACTTTATGAGCTAAGTTATGACTTCCTAAAGAAGGAGGAAAATGTTTTCCCTACCACTTAAAATATGTGAAGGGTTGTCAATGGAAAATAGCTTAGCTTATTCAGGATTGTAATAGGTATGAAACTGGGTCAGAAGAGTGGAAGTAAGAGGTGTGCTTATTTGGGGAGCATATAAGGTTAATCAATTTTAAAATAAGAATTACTGAAAAACAGAATCCAATGACTTGAAATGCAATGCATTCCATGTCAATGAAAACATCCAACCAAGCAATGAACAGATAACTATCTACTAGGGAGATGTCTTTAAATAGGGACTACCACTTCAGGAGGGATCAAAACACCAACTCTCCTTTATGATTGGTTTGGTTATCTTTCTTATGTGGATTCCTTATGGATCTATTACTATGAGATTTTTTCTCTGTAGTTTTAGGCTTAATTTTTCAATACTGTTTCAATATTCAATACCACTCTAAAGCTGTGGTTATATCCATTCTCAACCATCTTTCAAAAGTAAAGTTATATATATATATTATATATTATATTAAAAAATATATATATTTTACTTTCAAAAGTAAAGTTATATATATATTATACATTTTTTAAAATTTTATTTTAATTGTTGTTCAAGTAAAGTTTTCTGTCTTTTACTCCCATCCTATTCCAACCCTCCCGCAGTGCTCCCCACCTCCCTCCCATTTCCACCCCCCTTAGTTTTTGTCCATGTGTCCTTTATACTTGTTCCTATAATCCCTTCCCTTTTTCCCCTGAAATTCCCTCCCCTCTCTCCTCTGGTTACTGTCAGCCTGTTTTCTATTTCAATGTCTTTGGTTATATTTTGCTTGCTTATTTGTTTTGTTGTTTAGGTTTCTGTTAAAGGTGAGATCATATGGTATTTGACTTTCACCGCCTGGCTTATTTCACTTAGCATAATGCTTTCCAGTTCCATCCATGCTGTTGCAAAGGGTAGGAGCTCCTTCTTTCTTTCCGCTGCATAGAATTCCATTGTGTATATGTAGCATAGTTTTTTGATCTATTCATTTACTGATGGGCACCTAGGTTGCTTCCAACACTTGGCTATTGTAAATTGTGCTGCTATGAATGTTGGGGTGCATAGATTCTTTTGGATTAGTGTTTCAGGGTTCTTAGGATATAATCCTAAGCAGTGGAATTGCTGGGTCAAAAAGCAGTTCCATTTTTAGTTTCCTTAGAAAATTCCGTACTGTTTTCCATAGGGGTTGTACCAGTCTGCAGTCCCACCAACGGTGAACTAGGGTCCCCTTTTCTTACACACCTTTTTATTGAATGTAAAACTTAAAGTTATTGAACATTTCCTATTGTAAACCACTAGGCTGAAATTTACATAGTGTATGTAACATCTTACTTAGTCCCATTAGATATTATCATTATCACATTTTACAGAGAAGGAACCTGAGGCTTTTATGTTGATCTTCATGTTCAAAGTTACCCAGCTGATAAGATTTAGAATTTGATTCAAGCCCATGCTCATCTGATTTTAGAGCTAAGATTCTTAACTGCCACAACATAGTGTCTAACCAGTCCCAATATTTTTGCTCTCGATGTATATACGTTAAAAGTATTAAATATATTGCCATTTTCCCCATCAATCTGGCAAAGCTATCATTAGAAAATTCTCTACTTAATATTAACTATGGCAAAGAAACTGTCACATCTGTCTCTTTGTTTAATCATCACAACAATCCCGTGAGATAAGTAGTTTACTATTCCCACCACTGATGAAACAAGGGAGGTCAGGGAGGTCAAACTATTTGCCTAAGGACCCACAACAGCAATTCAGCAGGGACACAGAAACAGGAGTAGCTGTGTAGATTCACAGGCAGAAAAACATTAAGGCTTCAAGTTAGGTGAAGGTGCTGAAAAGTTCAGCCTCATCAGCAATCTTTTGTCTTCCTTGCATCCTTGCTTCATTTTGTTAATTCCTGATCTCAGTGACTCGTCATTTTGGTTCCTTGGTTTTCTGTCTCAGACTTTGAGCTGATCTAAAACCCCATGGGTGAAAAAGAAACAGTTCTATTCCTGTCATTTTAGTTGTTTTTATCAGTCTCATTCGTATGGCCCATTTTCTCCATTCTCATGTACACAGTTTAAGTACCTTTTGCAAAGATGCTGTTCTAAGAAGTGGCAGGGCTTTTCATATACGAGTATATATATAAATGTTCAGGGACCACTTTCCCTTCTTTCTATTTTTCAATACAGGAGTATCTTTTATAATGTAATCACCTATTTTTTTTTTCCTTTCAATTTTCTAATTGTACTGGGCAATTCTCTGTTGAGTCTTTGGATTAAAACTTTGGGCCCTGCCTTCTTTTCTCTTACTGCATAGTATAAAACATATTCCCTGATACTTGAGTTAATACTTGAGTTTATTACTAAACAGATAATTATTTTAAATTAACAACTTGTACTTCTTTAGTTTTCTTTGAGGAAAATACCACAGAGGGTTGTTTAAGACTGTTGGGTTTGGCACACAATTCCTGTTCCTAGGGTTAATGACCAGTTTC
This sequence comes from Carollia perspicillata, assembly GCA_004027735.1. Lineage (NCBI taxonomy): Eukaryota > Metazoa > Chordata > Mammalia > Chiroptera > Phyllostomidae > Carollia > Carollia perspicillata. The sequence goes on along the minus strand of PVKM010007035.1, from coordinate 29,332 downwards.
CACACGCTACAAAACCGTAAGGTTTCACTTCTCCATCATAGAGTGCATGGGCTTTATAAAGATGCAGAGGAGGGATTTTGCAGTCCCAGAATGAAACGATTGTGCTATTTATTATACTATTTATACTTGCTGCACCTCCCTCCATCCAGGGCTGAGAACTTTTTAAGAGCCCTGTCAAAACTGCAGGTGTGCCCAAGGCTCCTGCTCACAGCAGGGCCGGCCTTTATAGCATTTCCCCAAGACTGCTTCAGATCACTTTTCAGTGTGTAAAAACGGATTTTCATTAGTGGCACTAATGACACACTAATGGGGACAGGGCAGCACACCCAGTGCCAGAAGCAGAACGAGCAAGGCTGAAAGGAGTCCAGCCTGACTTCTGTAAGATGAAATACTGCAGGGTATTGATATACTGCATTTCTTCTCAAATACCTGGCAGGCCTAGGGCCTCTACATGCTAAATGGGTTGTCTTTGAGGCCAAGCAGGAATAGATCCAGTTACAGTTTTTCACACAAGGACAAAACAAGGAGACAGAAAAAGCTCAGGGTTCAGACCTTTGCAAGCTGCAGCTGTTTTTCGTGGCCGGAGGTTCTGAAGACTTATGAGCTGACACATTACCTTGGACATTACCATGCATTGACCTCCCTGCTCCTTCTCCTCCCTGGAGTGGTGTTCAAGGCTACTGTTTGACACGAGGGCCACTGAGGACCATATCAAAGCAGTGGCCCCAAAACAACTCATCACTTTTAAAACACACACAATCTGCTCTAACTGGAAATGTAGGGGAGCAAATAGAGTTTCTGGTGTTTCCTCTGGGGATCTCAAGTGGTCAGTAGTTACTGATGCTCAAAGCAGCTCTTTGTGGTAGGTCAACAGAGTTTTAAACAAACAATGTGAGAGGAAGCCTGAGAAGCTGATGGAGATGGATTACTTTGACTTTCTTTTCATTGTGTAATCCATCAGCACAGGAAAATACTTTCTTTGCATTATTTCCACCTGGCTTTGATCTTCTTAGTGGTATATTGGGTGAAATGCTGGCCTTTAAAGTTTGCTTGCATATTTGTACAATTAACAGGCTACTTTTCAGAGACGATAGTTCATCACAAAACTAGGAATATGTCACCCAAATCAGTTCTATAGGCATAGCGAAAGCAAGACACTCACACGGCCACTTTCCTTGGGTTTTCTAAAGCAATAGAAATCAGCACCCTAGGAAAAGCCTGTTTACCATTCCTGTTCGTAGTCAACATTCTCATTTTAAAGACAAGAAAGGAGATGCACAGGGAAGTTGAATAACTTACCCAGCATCACATATGAATTGTGATGGAGCCAGAACTAGAAACAGATCTCTTAACTTTTCATCCAGTACTTTTGCTTCTGCTGATATGGCCTCTCTAGAAAGTCCCCTTTGAATCCCATTTTCTCCGGGAACTTTGTGGCTGCCACAGTCTCTTTGACTGTTGGTTGCAAGACAGCTCCCTGATCAGTAGCTAATGGTCCTGCCTCCATTGCATTTGAAATAGGTGCATTTTAGGGGTGTTTAATTATCCCTTGTGCAAATCCAAAGTAAAAAACAAAACAAAACTGGGACCGTTGTTGATTCTCTTGGTTACTTTCCAGTGAGACTCACAGAGTATCTCACAGAAATTTCCTCTTAATATTCAGTTCTAGGGTGTCGGGGTTTTGTTTCTGCAGCTGGACAATTCCCCCACATTTTACATTGTCGATCTATAACCCAAGTAATTTTCTCATATCCAAATTTATGTTATCCAACTACCAGGAATATTTTTGGTATTCAAATGTCCACAGTGGTCATTTCAATGTAGATACAAGGGACTATGAACTTATTATGCAGAAATAACAATCCTTATTAGGAAATAAGAGGACCCTGGCCCAGTGGCTCAGTTGTTTGTAGTGTCATCCCACACACCAAAGGTTGCAGTTTGATCTCCAGTCAGAGCACATAAGGGAGGCAACGAATTGATGTTTCTCTCACATTGATCTCTCTCTCTCTTTCTCTTCTTCTCTCTCTAAAATCAATAAACATATCCTCAGGTGAGGATTAAAAAGATAAGAGTGATCATGCATTTCAGCATTCTTTGTGGGTGTGTGTTCATCTAGATTTTGTGTTGACTGATGCAGAAGTGTGACCACAATATAGCCCACCTAAAATATACACATTTGTAAAATTTCTCTCTGTGTTAGATGAACACGTGGTTCTTGATATCAGCACATGGATACAAAGTTGTTTTAAATATTTTTGTTATGGCTGGTGGAATTAGATTGAAGTATTGAGGAAATTAATGTGTCTTGAAAAGTCAGAATAAAATAATTAAAGAATCAAAGACAAATTTTTAATCATTGGGGAGAGAGAAAGTGGCTTAAAAACTACTCTGCCTGCTGCTTTGAATTGAGTGGATCGAATAAGATAAAAAAGGAAAGCCTTTGTAAATGAAAGGCTGTATATACCTATTATACTTTAAATTACATTTTAAAATGAACATTAATATGATAAATTGTTTTATCTTTAAACCAAATGGTTAGTTTTCCATAATTGAGATTCTGGCCTCAAAATCAATGAGAGTATAGATTCTAACAATTCAGCTATTGTCACTACAATGTAACATAACAGCCACAGAATTTCAGCAGCATACATTTATGTTTTGTCTGTGGGCTCGTTTGATGTAAGTTGGACTTGCTCATACACCTACAGTACAGCTGGCCTACCCATATATTTCCAGGTTGGCCCTGCTCCACATGTCTCTTCCAAGGACCAGCAGGTGAACTTGAGCAGGTCTATCTATTGTAATGGCAGAGGCACAGCAGCAAGTAAAAATACACAAATGCTTTTTTAAAACTTTTGCTTATGTAAAGTCAGCAACTATTTTTTAAAAAGTCAGGTGGCTGAGGCTAGGCTCAAGGGGTGGGGCAGGTCACCCTGTCTATGTGAAAAGGTCCTCAAATTTGCATAACAAAGAGCATAAATGCAAGGAGGAATGAAGATTTGGACCAACTTATCATAGATACATACTATTGAAATTGTTAGTAAAAGCAATGAATTAACTGAATATAGAGAAACGTGAATGAATTTTAACAACATAGTGCTTACTGAAAACATTGAGAGAAGAATGGAAAATATAACAATCTCATTTATAAAAATTAAAAATGCAGGTGCTCAAACAGTAACATGTTCAGATAAATATAAACCTGCTAAGCATACTGAATAGGTTATCTGTGGAGAAAGGGGGATGGAAGGGTTATGGCAGTTATACAAGGAACTACTACTTTAAAAAAGCATTGCAACCATGATTTGCAGATCATTCATCAAGTCTGATTTTAGGTCAATAAAGAGACAATCCTTATTCAAAATAAACTATGTGTTTGGTTTATTTTCTATCTTACCAAGGGAAATTTAACAAAGCAGTTAATTTAGGAATGTTAGGATGATAAGGTCATCTTTCCAATAAAACATTTATAAATTAAGAAGGATTTTTTCTATTTTTAAACTTTACATTATATAGTGCTTCACGGATTATAAATAATTGTCATATGTCTTAACTTATCAAATTCTCATAACAAATGGTGTGTGGTTAGCAAGGTAGGTTTATGGACTCAGGGACCAAGGTTCTGAGAGGCATCCAGTTACACAACCTCTGCTTCTCATGGCTGTTATCCAAATGGCTCATCAAAAGTACTTGTCCTTAAGAAATATACACACATGAGTCCCACTGCCAGAAATTCTAAGTCAGTAGGACTAGGAGGCCCCAGACATCTGTGTTTTTACAAAACTTCCTTAGGGATGTTGATGTGTTCCAAAAGGCAAGAACTCTTGACCTAGACATGTTTTTTTCACAAAGACACAAGTTAATTTGCAAGAGATTTGACACATATTGTCGGTCTTTTCCATTTTCCACTTTCTCTTTTCTATACACTTTTAGTTGAGTAGGTGCTTCCAACCCTAGGAACTATTATTTTCTTTGGCTAGGTGTCCTTATTTCCCTCATGAACTAAGGTTTCGTTAATCTGTCTCCACCCACTTGATTCCTAGAAGATTAAGCAAAGTTATTTTTAAAGAGGAACAGGGCAGAGACATTGCCCTCTTGTCACTGAGAATAGAATAAAAGGATTTATGGCATTTCTAGTAACATATTACACTGAGCACTTTACACCTTTCAAAGCATGTTCATGCTCTGTATTTTATTCCTCGGCAAGATAAGGTAACTTTTCACCTGGTGAGATTGTTCAACTATTGGTCTAGAGAGCTGTTAACAGTCCTTGTTTTGACAATAGCCAGCTGTGGGAGTTGGAATAATATAGAGGTTCATGACTTAGCCTATCCATGAAGAGACACTAAAAGATACAGGGTCAGTTCTTGTTGTTTTGAAAATGTGACTGTGTCAATGAATGAATATATTATGTAAGAATTTGAGCCCCCTGGCTGGTATGGCTCAGTGGCTTGAGCACCAGCCTTTGAACCAAAGGGTCACCAGTTCAATTCCCAGTCTAGGGCACAGGCCTGGACTGTGGGCCAGATCCCCAGTAGGGGGCGTGTGAAAGGCAACCACACATTGCTATTTCTTTCCCTCTCTTTCTCCCTACCTTCCCCTCTGTCTAATAATAAATAAATAAAATCTTAAAAAAAAAGAATCTGAGCATAATATATTTGCATAGTAGTATTTCATCCATGAGAAACATGTGAATACAGAAAATTACACTCAACTAAATTTAACTGTGTAGAAATACACAAAATGCACACAAGCATATACCACAAATATCTACTGATTACCTCATTTCACCACATGTGTTTTGAGCCACACCCTTTCACATCAAGTGTTACAACTTTCTGATTTCAAAAAATTCTCCTTCCATCATTCACAATAGCTCAGAAGCTCCCACATCCCCACCCACAGCAAATTTCAGGTATTTTTCAGAGTAAAGCATCATATTTTTTTTCCAGTATATAAGTGACGACAGAGCTGTATTCTAGATCTTTTAGATCTAATAAATATCTTACCCTACAAATGCTGCCAGGATAGCCAGATTTGGAGTTTGCTGCTATCAGCTACAATTAAAGACTGGATCCTGCATCCTTGACTCATAGATTCTTTAGTTATTCATGCTTTAGGAATAATCTAAGGTGAAATCAATGTTTAACTTAGTACAGGCCTTCAGTCTTATCCATTTTGAAAACAGGAATAGTCTCCAAAGAATAACCTAGCACCGTCTTCAGTTGATTGGACTAGATTTGTTTTTTAATGAAAGAAGGGGATTAGATGAGCTCCAGAACCTTTTTTCAGTTTCGGATCACAACTGGGCCCATTGTAATCATGTAGGGCTTGCTATTAATATTGAAAATAATATTGAGACCAGGTGTTTTTCTTTCTTTCTTTTTTATTTTTGAGCATTTCAGATGCATTGGGATGTAATCCAATGCACCCTGTCAGGTAACAAAAGAAAAAAAACAACAACTTTATCCCATATTATTAATGACTCGGTCACACACATTGCTGGTAAATCTACATAGCTAAATAGAACTCGATGGGTAAATCATCCTCAGGAAATGTGGAAAGCAAAAGGTTAATTGCAAAAAGTGATACATGATGACTATTATTATTAACTTTTAGTTTCTTAAATCACTATACTATAACATTCAAAATTAAATTTCTATATTAATCCTCGCTAGAAGCTTCAATGGTGGTGGGGGGGGACTGTCTGTTTTAGTGCAGAATTACATCACGACTCAAAAGTTCCTATCATTTTTATTACCTCTCCTTTTCTTTCTGTAAAATGGCCCACCTAAAAATATAACCCCCCTTACTGAGATGGAGTTAGGATTAGCTCATTAAATTTACAGCAAAGCACTTGCAAAATGTGAATTGTGATGCTGTCTGTATGACAGTAGATGAAGATACCAAGAGATGAGGAGCTGGCTGAAGTACTGGGAAGAGAGAATAAGTGTCGATGAATATCATGGATCATTGAGTTTTGCTGGTCCCAAGTGATCACTGAAACCCCTTGGTCTGTTCATAGACACTTTAAAAAAGCAGAAAGAAAAATGCTCTTGCTCTTCTGCCATATTCATAATAGAAAACACACTTCAGCTTGTTCCCTCATTCTCATCAGGTCCCTCCCCAAAGTTATAAAGTTATAAGGAAAATAAATAATAAATACCCAGAAGTGGACTTTCTGGACCATATACAATCCTTTTATTTATGTATTTATTTTTTGATGAAACCTCCATACCACTTCCATAGTGGCTGCAACCCATGTACATTCCCACCACCAATGTACAATTGTTCCCTTTTCTCCACATCTTTGCCACACGTGTGAGGTTACATCCCACTGGGGTTTTAATTTGCATTTCCCTGGTGATTAGTGATGTTTAGCACTTTTTATGTACTTGTTGGCCATTTACATGTCTTCTTTGGGAAAATGTCTAATGATTTTTTCTGTACATTTGTTAATTGGATTGATTTTTTGCTAATGAGTTGCATGAGTTCCTTCTATTTTTTATCAGATTTACCCGTAATCACATATGTCGTTTGCAAATATTTTCTCTCATTCCACAAGCTGCCTTTTTATTTTGTTCATTGTTTCTTATGCTGAGTATAGCTTTTTAGTTTGTTGTAGTTCCACTTGCTTATTTTTGCTTTTGTTGCCTTTGCTTTTGGTTTAAAATCCAAACATCTTTACCAAGACCATTGTCAGGTAGCTTATCTCTATATTTTTTTCTAGAATAAGAGCCCAAAACACCTGCACACATTATTCTGTCTTGAGCTCTTCATTAGCTTCAAAATATTCTTACCACCAACTACTGAAATTTCCTCTAGTAATATAGATTATTTGAATGTTGTCCATTTTATAGAAGCAACCTATTGAGTATGAGCTGGGTCCAATTTTTGAGGTAATCAAAGGTTACATGTCATGTCATATTTTTTCACATTATACTAAAGGATGGTTGAATCTGGACAAAGAGTACAGTGACAGTCTTCTCAGACTTTGTAAAACACTATGGCAGACTTGAGAGCATAATGGACATAAGAATCCAAGAGGAGAGCTGTGGGAAAATCAGGCCGGCATGTTCACAAAAGTACTGCAAGAGGACCCAAGAAGCACCTTTCTGAAGTTCCATGTTGCCATACTGAATTTGTGACTCCACATAGACTATGACAAGTGCACACTGAGGAGGAAAGGACTTTCCAATCTTAGGGAAGTAGGTAAAAGCTCACACTGTGAGGCCACAGAGCAAACTTGGCAGTGTGGACTGGCAGGGACATCATCAGGGGGCCCTGGAGGGGATGGGCTGAGAAGAAAAATGACAGTGGACTCCAATACCTCTGCCTTTGGAGTTTGATGTAGTAACAACCCAAAAATTCCGTAAAACAAAGGGGGGGTATCTCTTCTCTAGGATTTGTTAGTCGGGTTTTTTCTAGGAGCTTTAAAAAATCAGCACAGTACCACATATAAAAGGTTCTTTTTCTCTTTGTAGACAAAATTTGATAGAAAGGATACTTCCAATGCATGTAGGAAAATCATTTTTTAAAAATAGGTCACTTTAGCAATATTTTTGCATGCTTTCATGAGCATATCCTAAGCATTTGCACACATTTTTAAAAATATTTATTTATTTTTGGAGAGTGGGGAGGGACAGAGAAAGACAGGGAAAGAAACATCGATGTGAGAGAGAAACATCAATTGGTTGCCTCTGGTACATGCTCTAACTAGGGCTGAACCTGCAACTCAGGAATGTGCCCTGACTGGGAATCAAACTGGTGATCTTTTGCTTTGTGGGACAATGTCCAACCAGCTCAGCCACACAGGTCAGGGCACATCTTCACACTTGCATTTAAGAATGTCATGTGACTTTAATTTCTTAACAGGATCTTGAATAAACTTTAGGCTTGAGGACAAAGGAAGTAATTTATAATATGATATTTAGATCATGTCCACACATTTATTTTTATAGGTAAAGTCTGTTAGCGAAAGAATAATAATTGTTGCATATTTGGCCTTTTCCAGAAAGTTCCATCTCCTATTCTATACATCTCTTCTACTTATATAAATTAAAATATTCACCAATCCTAAAAATAGTGATTAAAACACAATATGTAGAAGGCAGGCCCATAACAAGTTGGAGCCTCAGATTTCTAAACTGAATGGTACAAACTGGAGAGCAAAGTTTCCTTTGATGTTTCACATCCAGTACAGTTGAACCATCACCATGGCTACAGATATTTTCCTTATCTCTGTAAAACAGTCAATTTACATGAAATAAGAGAGTATGGCTATTGAAAATACCCATTTTATTATGTTATTTAATTACTGTGCAGCAATTCTAATAGAAATTTTCACAAGATTCTGACTACCGATACTCAAATTCTATTTGAAATGCCATTCAGACAAAAATATCAATGGCAGCCTGCCTATTAATCTATCTCTCTGGATATACTCACCTATCTTTTTCTTCTTCATTCATTCATTATGGTAGATATAAACTCACTTTTCAGAAGACAAAGTAGTTGAGGGACACACTAAAAGTTAAAAACAGTCAATGGTAGAAGGAAAACAAAATAAAGCATCTCGGCTTCTGTCTCAGGAGATTGAAAAATTGCTTTTTAGAAAGGAGATCTTTCCATATGGGACATGTGCTTCACCCATTACATGAAGCCTCATTTTGCACTGAACTGCACTCTCCAGGGTCCTGGGCCAGCTCTGTCAGCTACATATTATTGACATTCACTTAATGCAGTGTCAAGTCAACTAACCAGGTCAACTTATTCTACAGGACATCAAAACCAAAAGCAAATAATTATCAAATATACTTGATGGCAGTCTTCCCCTCTCCTCTGTTATGGTAGTTGATTTATTTCAATAACTGAAATTGACTCACATACACACAAGTATTTTCTTATTTATTCCCATGTGCCCAGCTAAACAAACAAGTCTCTGTAATATTCTATTATCCTAGATGTTAGAATTATGAAAATGAATTAGGCTAAATCTCTCCTTCAAGAAGTTCAATCCAAGGAGAAAGATAAGTAAATATCCAATTTGATTATCATGTGGTAGGTAAATTAATAGAAGCAGACACAGGGTGTGGTGGGAGACCAGAAGAATGTAACTTACTTTAGCATGGCAGGTGAGGGATATGTTACTTTAAAAAATGGAGCTTCAGGTGATTCTTAAAAGTTATGTAGAATTTATTTAGGAAGAACAAAATAAAAAGAGCAGGCCAGACAATATGAGGAAGGCATGGCCTGTGAGTGAAAAGCGGGGGAAATCATAAGTAGGTAATTTAAACCAGACCATAAAGTTCAGGGCAAAGAGTTACAAACAAGTGAAGCCAGAAAGATGATCACACCTTGTTACTTGGTAAAATGGCAAATGCAGTGATTGTGTTTGGAGTTTTCTCTGACTCTCTAACCTTCCTGGGAAGCTCTTAATTCTTTCACATACTTTTCTAATTCCTTTACCAAGGGCTAGTTGTAAGGTCGTCAGTGTTACCAGGCTATTACAGTAGGAGGTTTCTGGATCTTTTATGCCTTTCTATAATGTCCTTTTTTTCTCCAGGGGAATTGGGTTTTCCAGCCCAGGAGTATGGCTCAATTCAGAGAAAATCATCCTAATTCTATGAAAACCAAATCAAATTGTTCCTATTACTAATTGTTCCTGCATTATTCAGCCCAACTCTTTTCTGAATCCAACAAGATGCAATTTCTATACTCTTAATTTTAAGATTTAATTGTGAAAAATCAAAGTACATGTATTAGTATGTATACCCAGAACTCCACATATCTCCCCATTTCTCTCCTTCCTTATTGGACCATCCACAGAAATTTAATTGCAAAGACAGTCACTAGAATGTTATTAATTTTGTGGAGAAATAGAAGCAACCTGAGAGAACATATATTTTCAAGCATTCATCATATATAACACATATATTACAATAAAATCATATTAATAAACTCATAAATATAAGCTCATTAACTTATATTTAATATCAATTTAAATCAAGTTTTTAATAATGTAAAAAGATGTGAAATTGTTCATTATATAAATTTTAATGGAATGAGTTATAAGGCAAACCTGTTTTCTCCTAATTTTGCTTCTAGAAAGTGTCTCACACACACATCCTCAAACATACAACAGAGGAAAAGGCTAGAAGGTAGAAAGCTATGGGACTTCTGGTCAAGATGGCAGGGTAGGAAGACACTGTGCTCACCCCCTTCCATGACTACACCAAAATTACAACTAAACATCATGGAGAGCTGCCTGAAATCTAGCTGAAAAGAAGTCCTATAACTAAGGACACACAGAAGAAGCCTCCTGCAGATTGGTAGGAGTGGTGGGGATTTGGAGCATGCGGGTCTCACACCCACATATTAAGAATCAGGTGGGTTATCTTGGATGCCAAGGTCCTCCTGAAGATCAAGGGGTACCAGCATCCAAACAGGCTCCCAGCTTTTGTGAGCAAGGAAGAGTCTCTGAAAGACATCACTCACATAGATTCGTGTCTTTCCATACTATTTATTTGTACAAATAATTATAGGAGACCTCCCCAATAACTCGATAGAATCACATTCAGGTTACTCACAGAGAGAAGGAGCTTACACAATGGAAGTGAACAGAGCGAGCATCAAGCACGAAGTCCCAGTCACTGGTGGGAACTGCAGGTAGAGAGGTGGGTGTGGATCTCAAGCCAGGTAGCTGAAGCAAAGGCACACTTCAAATGGAGTGGAAGTCTTGCAGGGATCTGAGTATGATGCATGATAGAGCCAAAATTGAGAACAGGGTGGTTAAAGCTCTGAGTTCTGCTAGCTCACTGAGGCAGAGGTCCCACTGATATTGATGTTCAGGTGGAATATTTTATCCAACTGTCTAGACTTGTGATTTTGGGTGTTCTGGGCCCCTCCCGAAGGTATTCCCATTACATCCCATTACCTCAGTCTTGACATATAACTTGACATATTTGTCATGACTGACAATTCATACTGGATTGTAAAAAGTGTTGAAAAAGTCATCTCTGCTCTTGCTCTATCTACCAGACCAGGGTTCCAGTGCCTGGAAGAGCAGTCCCCATAACTCTGACTGTAAAAACCAGGGGTGACTGTGGCTGAGGGGATTCCCTCTGGGTGCAATGGAGGGTTTTGGAAGTCCTAATTGTTCCTCTTAAGGAGCCAGAGTCCAGACTTACAAGCTAACAAACTCATTTTCTCCGGGCTCCAGAAGTGGGGCAGCAGCATGAAAGCACCAGGAATGTAAAGTGAGGAATGAACTATATGTCTTCAGGATAAAGACTGGAAGGACAGCTTTCTACCAGGCAGAAGTACAGGCAGAAGCCTTGGTTCGTCAGTTGAGTACTCATCCCACCCCACCACCATATCTGTGTCTCCATACCTAGTTAGCATTATTCACCCAATCCTGAGATTCCCTGAGACCCTCCCCTACACAACTCACAGGCCAACCCAAGCCTCTTCTAGTGGCTTTTCCATACAAATGGCCTGTCAGAGCTCATACTATGGACTTTCCTAAAATCTCTCACAGATTCACAAACCTTAAACAAGCATCTGGCCTAATTATGTCCCACTCCACTTACTCTAAGCAGCTCCAAGCCCAGCACTAGCTGCAGCCAGCCGCAGTTTATACCTTAGGAGTTAGCCTCTTCTAGGCAACTCCAAACCCATCACAAAAGGCAACCATCTACTAATTACTTTGTAGTTCATAAAAAGTGGTCCTGAACAGGGCATAGTCAGTAGCTGACCGTGGTTTGCACCAGACCCCCTCCCAAGAGGCCCCAGAATCAACAAACCCAGTGGACAGCTTCAGATCACACCAGAGCACCACCTAGCCACTACCACAAGTGACATACCCAAAGAGCAAACCTGGCAGGCACCTGAGCCTCACTATAGTGAATCCTGCTCCATGAAGTCATCCCCTGAACAACAGCTCCTATGCTGTGGCTACAGCTAATATTAGCAATCAAATAGCTTGAGAGTCAGTGCCTCCAACTGACATGCCAATAGCAGCCAAGGCTCAACTACACAAAGAGGGCTGACACACCCATACAAGGGACACAACTGGAGTACTCAGCTCAGGTGTCTAGGAGACTGAGCCACTAGGCCCCCCAGGACACATACTAAATAGAGCCACTCTACCAAGACCAGGAGACATAGTAGCTCTACATAATTTGTAGGGAAAAAAACAACAGGGAGGCATTCAAAATGAGAAGACAAAGAAACATGTCTGAAATGAAAGAATAGAACAAAACTCTGTAAGAAAACTAAGCTAAATGGAGACAAGCAATCTACCAGATGCAGAGTTTGAAACACTGGTTATAGGATGTTCATGAACTTAGGGGAAGTATATCTATCCTTCCCCTAAGAGATATAAAACACAAAAAGGAGATAGAAAACAAAAAAAGAACCAATCAGTAATGAGAATACTAACTGAACTGAGGAATACATTAGAGGGAATCAACTGTAGAGTAGATGATGCAGAGGAATGAATCAACAATTTGGAAGATAAGACATCAGAAAACAACCACACAGAACAACAACAACAAAAAAAAGAGATGAGGATAGTTTAAAGGGCCTCTGGGTTAATATCAAGCATACCAACATTTCCATCATAAGGGTACCAGAAGAAGAGAGAGAGGGAAAGGAATTGAAAACATATTTGAAGAATTAATGATGAAAAACTTCCACAACCTAGCAAAGACAATAGACATACAAGCCCAGGAAGTGTAGAGTCTCAAAAAAGATGAACCCAAAGAGGCCCACACCAAGACATATCATAATAAAATGTAAAAAGTTAAAGACAAACAGAGAATGTTAAAAGCACAAAGAGGACAGCAGTTAGTTACCTACAAAGGAGCTCCCAAAAGACTGTCAGCTAATTTCTCAACAAAAACTTTTCAGGCCAAAGTGGATTGGCACAAAATATTCAAAGTGATGAAGAGGAAGGAACTACAATCAAAGTGATGAAAAGCAAGATTACTCTACCTAGAAAAGTTATCATTTAGAATCAAAAGGCAGACAAAAAACCTCCCAGACAAGCAAAAGCTAAAGGAATTCATCAGCATCAAACCAGCATTACAAGAAATGTTAAAGGGACTTCTTTAAAAAGAAGAAAATAACATAAAACATAAATAATAAAATGGCAATAACTACATACTTATCAAAAATTCCTTTTAATGTAAATGGATTAAATGCTCCAATCAAAAGACATAATGTGACTCAATAAGAAAACAAGGCACAAACATGCACTGCCCGCAAGAGACTCACTTCAGATACAAAAACCCAGGGAGGCTGAAAGTAAAGAGATGGGAAAAGGTTTTTCATGAAAATGGAAACAACAAAAAAGCTGGGGTAGCTATACTTAACTCAGACAAAATAGACTTTAAAACAAATGCTATAATAAGAGACCAAGAAGGACCCAGCAATTCCATTCCTGGGTATTTATCTAAAGAAACACAAAACACTAATTTGAAAGGACATATGCATCCTGATGTTCACTGCAGCATTACTTACAACCAAGAAATGAAAGCAACTTAAGTATCTACTGATAGGTAAATAGATAAAGAAGAGGTGGTACATATACACAATGAACTATTACTCAGCCATAAAAGTGACTTAGAGGCATGGCCAACACCAAGTGAGTGACCCAGCTATGTACAGGGTCTGGCACAAATAGTGCCCCTTTTATTATATAAAAATCTTTTATTACAAAATCATAAGCATGTAATTCTGTAACATAACAATATCACACTCAAGCACACCATATGACATTTTAGGTGAAATATTCAAATTTCTGTCCATTTTGTGTGAGACATTCACATACCCTACTAACCACACTCAATGGCATAACTTTTGCCAGACCCTGTATTTTAGAAGAATCAACTTAGAAACCAGGCCTGATCACTTTTACTTAAAGGCTAGTTTTCTCTTCTACACTCTGCTCCTGCATTTTTCATTATAAACATCTTATTCCTTTATAAGATTTTGTTGTCCCTTTTCCCCCATAGATCAGCTATAGGTTGAAAAAAAATTGCTTCAAACTCTCTCTGGTCACAGAACAGAATCTCCATATATTTTTATGGCAGGACAATTAATTGAAATCTCCTTCTATTTGTAAGCCAAAGTTCTGATGTGTTGAAGGAATTTCCCCAGAATTTAGATTTCAGTTTAGAAGAACTATAAATAAATCAATATATAAGTAAAATTATTTTAGATTTTTATAAAATGTTGCTGGGTCTATAATAAGATTGCATCAATTTAAATAAACTAGAAGTCATTTTAAAATGTTTTAAAATATTCAATGTGTTCACCATTCAAAAGGTATGAATGTGCTAATATAATTAATTGAAGTAACATTTAATAACTGCAGTGATATTTTTTGTCATTCCACATTGAGGCCAATAACAATTCAGTTTGGCTTCACATTGGAGGCCAATACATACTTGAAACATTTTCCTAAGTTTAAGCTCCTTTGGGCTATACACTTTGGAACTTAACAAGGGACATTTCTTCCTGGAAATACACCAATGGACGAGAGTAGACCTGCCACAGAAGGTAGCTGAAGTTAGGATCTTGGTTTTTTTCTTTGAACTCGGGTAGATGGAAGCCTCCAATGCTTTGTTCATTGTTTGAAGACTTTGTTTGGGCTTGCCAGTGTCCGATCTTGACACCATCTCATGGTACTTTTTGCTGGGACTAAGTCTTTCCTTCCTCAGTACTTTCTCTGTTTTTAACATTGCTTCCTTGAGTGATCTTGTCCCTCTGTTCACTGATTCTTCAAACTTTAGGACTGGAAATCATCTAGCCAGAGTTTACCACTGTATTTCTAGTTGAACTAGAATAAATGTGCATACCATCCATGGATGCCACTATGCCCTATCTCTCATTAGGAAGGTTGGTTCTTCTGACTACTAGGATTCAGGATTTTTCTTTATATCTATAAGTTTCTTCCTAGTACATCTCAGAAATTTCGATACACACCCTCCTTCCAAAATTATATGCTATCAATGCTGATTGTTAATCATTGATACAATTCAATTCTCTAATTTTATTCAAAAAATGGCCCAAAGTTAGTAACTTACCCAAGATTAAACTACTGCTTATGAAAGGTCCATAACCAAAACCTGAGTTTTGTTTTGTGTTTGTTTGTTTCTTTGTTTTTAATTTCAAAACTCTTAAATAAAACTGAGTCCAGAACTCGGGTCTTTTCTTTCTTCTAGTTCAATTCATCCATGGTATTCTTAAATATTGCCTCCAACATCTACAACTTAATTAGCCCAAACCACCCTCCAGCCAACTGGACCACATAATAGTGACTACAGAAGTCGATCTAGCCCCTGTAAGGGGTTTCCAGACCAGAATTACAATAATTGAATATGCAATTCACCAGTGTCTGGAAGACATTAAGATAAGCACATTTTCACTCAGTATTTGTTGTATGCAATTCATCAGTGGTTATATACCATTTAGATCAAGACTCAAGGGACCGAAGATGAGGTGGCTGTGGAATAGGTAGAAGCTACCCACACCATCTTCTGGTGTCAAACTGAATTTATAGCCTAATTATAGAGCAAACAACCTGAATCACCATTGAAGGACAACTGATGAGGGGTATTATGTCCAAAATTTTACACAGAGACTGGTAAGAAGCAGAGGAGACATGTAGGGCTGCCTCCTGCACCCAGGTTTAGCAGCTGGGAAGCTAGAGGGATACATCAGCTGCAAAAGTGCTCTCTGAGGAGTGTGGGCTCTCAACCCCGCACCAGGACCCCCACACCAGAGTACCAGGGCCAAGAATAGAAGCCTGCATGATTTCTAACAGTGAAAATCAGTGGGGACTCTGCCAGGAAGAGGAAGGAGAGAACCCCAGGTGACCTTGTAAAAGGCCATTACACAGGAGCTTGCTCTCCAGCACTCACTTGGGACTCTGGTAAAAGGAAGGGCACTCAGAGCACACAGGCGCTACAGAAAGAACATATGGATGGCTACTGATGTCCTGGTCTAAGTCAACATCCCACACCATCCTTAGGTACCATCTCCTAGGGTTGAGCACTCCTATTCTTTTTTTTTTTAAGACAGAAGGAAAGGGATGGAGAAAGGAGGGAGAGAAACATTGATATGAGAGAGAAACATTAATCAGTTGCCTCCTGTACACACCCTAACCAGGGACCAAACCTGCAACCCTGCATGTACCTTGACAGGGTATCCAACTGACCTCCTTTTGCTTTTTGCAGGACGATGCACAACCAACTAAGCCACACTGGTCAGAGCTAGGAACTCTTATCCTTACAGCACCAGCTGGGAGAATACACTAACCCCATCCTCTAAATACTGGCAATACCACTCTGCCAGCTTGCGTACAGCAGAAAGGACTGTTGTCTATAGCTATAGCCAACAGAGCCCTGTGGTGGTTCTTTTTCTGGCGAAACTATAGGCAGTCTCAGACAGTCATTGAAGTGTGCGGTTTTGGAACAGGGGCCAATCTTTTCATGCTCTTGGGGGTTCAGTAGGCATCACACCCAATGGAAGACTCCCTTGTTAGGGTCTCTCTGGTGGTGGGGCTGCGGAGCTAGGGGGAGGCATGCAGCTTTCTGCCCACTTACAGGCCAGCACCACTCCCCAAAAAAAGGCTGCCTTGATCTGGTTTACAAGTCCCAACGGGCCCATCCTGCTGAGCTCAGTTCGGCAGAGTAAAGGGAGCACAGCTTGGACCTGGGACCTTTGGAGTGCATCTACACTAAGGTCTGTGACAGCATGGCTGACAAGCTAGTGGCAGATGTGCAGCTCATCCTCCTCCTGTGGCCCAGCTTTTGCCAACAAAACAGAAGACCTTCTTCATTTTTGTCCAAATTCCAGTGGCTCCACCCTGATGAGCTTGCTCCTGCCATGGGGACAGCTAGCTGCACCCGACCTTAACCTGTAGGGCACTGCTTCTGGGGGAGCTAGAGTTGAAGACTCTAGCAGAGACTGTGTGGGAGAGTGTTGCCCCTCTGGAGTAGGGGCAACACTCTCCCCATTGAGAGCCTAATCACTATGCCTTGAAGTAGAGGACCCACTAGCCCCATACTCCTGACAGGGTTGCTCCACCCTATTAAGCCTGAGCCATGTGGAAGGGTCAGTGGGGTACAGCCATCTTGGGCTCATTCTATAGCTTTACTTCATAAAACTATGGAAAATGTCCAGGGAACCTAAGGTGGGGGAGCGGGGTAGGCAGAGTTGCTGACAGATAGACCCCAACCTCAGGGACCTTTGGACTTTTATTAATGTGTACCCAGCAAGGAGCTCTAGGAAGCCAAGCCTAGTACACAGCCTGGCCCCACCTGCACACACCCAGGTCCAGTAGATATAGCCACAGTGAGTAGTGTGGTAGCTCAGACAGGTAGCTCAAGTCAGTTACATCCAATGTCTGATATTGACCTGCACCAGAAACCCAGCCAAGTGGACCCAGAACCAACACAACTGGTAGTGGGCTTCAAACCAAACCAGAGCTTGACCCAACTACCCACACAAATGGCACAGCCAAAGAAACACCCTCCTACAGACATCAGATCCTGCTGGGAACAACTCTGCCTTGAGGGGCAGCCCCTGAATAGTGACTCATACATAGTAAACAAGGTCTATCCTTATAGTCGGCCAGCCTGAGGGTTAACTCTGCCAATGAATGGGCCCACAGCATTCAAGAGGGCACATAATTCCCACAAGAATCATTTCTGGAGAACATAGCTCAGGTGACCTAGAAGACTGTGCCACTGAGATCCACAAGGCACCTATGTCAGAAAGCCCTCGACAAGTTTGGGAGGTAGCAGATCTAACTAATACACAGAGACAATCACAAAAAGTTAGATAAAATGAGGAAACAAAGAAATATTCCCCAAATAAAAAAAAAGAGAAATCACCAGAAAAAGAATTAAATGAAATGGAAGCAACCAAGATACCAGTTGCAGAGTTTAAAACAATGGTTATAAGGATGCTCAAGAATCTTAGGAGAAGAATGGATGGTCTCAATGAGCACTTAAATAATGAGATAATAAGCATTAAAAAAGGACATAAAAACCATAAAACAGGCAGAAATTAAAATATAATATCTGAAGTGAGAATACACTAGAAGGAATCAATAACAGGTTAGATGAAATAGACAATATAACTAGCAATTTAGAAGGCAGGATAATAGTAAGCACCCAAGCAGAGCAAAATCAAGTAGAAAGAAAATAAAAAACAATGAACAAAGTCTAAGGAATCTCTGAGACAACATGAAAAGTAATAACATTCATATCATAGGGGCACCATAAGGAGAAGAGATTGACCAAGTAATCAAGAACTTGTTTGAAAAAATAACAGCTGAAAACTTCCCTAACCTGGTGAAAGAAAAAGTTACATAAGTTCAGAAAGCTCAAATAGTCCCAATCAAGATGAACCCAAAGATGCCTACACTTAGACACATCATTATTAAAATGCCAAAGGTTAAAGACAAGGAGAGAATCTAAAAGGAACAAAGGAGAGACAGTTAGTTACCTAACAGGGAGCTCCCATAAGGCTATCATCTGATATCTCAACAGAAACACTTTAGGACAGAAGGGATTGGCATGAAATATTGAAAGTGATGAAAATCAAGAACCTACAACCAAGATTACTCTACCCAATGAGGCTACCATTTATTTATTTTTTACTGTACTTTTTTCCTTTACTGTTTAGTCCTCTTACACCCCCCTCCCCGCAGCAATCACCATATTGTTGTCCATGTGCATAAATCCTTTTTCAGTTTTGCTCAATCCCTCCACCTCCTCACTGCCCCCCA
This sequence comes from Carollia perspicillata, assembly GCA_004027735.1. Lineage (NCBI taxonomy): Eukaryota > Metazoa > Chordata > Mammalia > Chiroptera > Phyllostomidae > Carollia > Carollia perspicillata. The sequence continues at coordinate 10,524 of PVKM010007035.1, read as the reverse complement.
ACTAATTGTCATCCTGCTCTCCATCTATTATTTAGTCCACATTTTTCTTATTAGTTCAGTTGGTTCATTAGATTCTACATATGAGTGAAATCATATGTTATTTGTTTTTCTCTGGCTGGCTTATTTCACTTAGCAACTCTAAGGCTATCATTTAAATTCAAGGTGACACTGTGGCTGGATTGCTCAGTTGGTTAGAGTATCATCCTAATATGCCAAGGTTGTGGGTTCTTTCTCCAGTCATGGCACACATATTAAAAATCTAATGACTGCATATATAAATGAAACAATAAATTAATGTCTCTCTGTCTCTGTCTCTCTCTCTCCCTTCTCTTCCCTTCTCTCTGTAAACATCAATTAATAAAAAAATATTTAAATTTGAATGTGAAATACAGAGCTTCACACACAGGAAAAAAAGCTAAAAAAGTTCATTACCACCAAACCAATATTGCAAGAAATATTAAAAGATCCGCTTTAAGAAGAAAGCAAAAAGAAATATACATATCTAGAAAGCAACATAGGTATAAAGAATAAAATGACAATACATAAGTACCTATCAGTAATGACTTTAAATGTAAATGGGTTAAATGCTCCAAACAAAAGACATAGGGTAGATGAATGGATAGGAAAACATGCCCCATACATATGGTGTCTACAAGAGACCCATCTCAGAATAAAGATGCACACACACTGAAAGTAAAGGCATGAAAATTATATTCTATGAAAATGGAAATGGAAAAATACTGGGGTGGCAATGCTTATAAGAGAAAAATAGACTTCTAAACAAAATCTATAGCAAGAGACAAAGGACACTATATAATGATACAGGGAGAAATCCAATAAGAAGATGTAACCCTTGTAAACATTTATGCACTCAACATAGGAGCACATAAATATATTTTTAATATCCTGATGAACATAAAGGGAGACATCAATAGTAATACAGTCATGGCAAGGCATTTTTAACACCTTGTTGACACCAAAGGATAGATCTTCCAGACCGAAAATCAAGAGGGAACATGAGGCTTAAATGACACCTATATCAGATGGATTTAATTGATATATTCAAAGCATTTCATCCAAAGTAGCAGAATATACATTCTTTTCAAGTGCACATGGAATATTTTCTAGGACAAACCATATGTTCGTAGATGAAACAAGTCTCAGTAAATATAAGATTGGAATTAGCTAAGGATTAAGCATCTTCTGTGACCTTAATGCTATAAAACTAGAAATCAATTATAAAGATCTCCTGAAAAACACTCAAACACATGGAGGCTAATAACATGGTATTAAAAAATGAATGAGTTTACAATGAGCTCAAGGAAAAATAAAAAGCTACCTAGAAACCAATGAAAATGAACACACAACAACCCAAAGTCTATGGGAAACAGCAAAAACAGTCCTGGGAAGGAAATTCACAGTATTACAGGCTTACCTCAAGAAGCAAGAAAAACCTCAAATATACAATCTAACCCTATACCTAAAAGAACTAGAAAAAGAACAATAAATGAAGCACAGAGGAAGTAGAAGAAAGGGAATAATAAAAATTATAATGGAAATAAAACACATAGAGTCTAAAAAAATGAAAAAGATCAATGAGACCAAGAGCTGCTTCTTGAAAAGATAAACAAGATTGACAAATGTTTAACCAGGCTCATCAAGAAAAAAAGAGTGCCCAAATAAGTAAAATCAGAAATAAAAAAGAAGTAACAACTGACACCATAGAAATACAAAGGCTCATAAGAAAATACTAAGAAGAGCTACATGCCACCAAATTGAACAACCTGGGTGGAATGGATAAATTCCTAGAAACACACAAAACTGAATCAGGAAGAATCAGAAAAACTGAAAAGATTAATTATAACTAATGAAATCAAAGCAGTAATCTAAAGACTCCCAATAATCAAGTCCTGAACTAGATGACTTCACAGGTGAATTTTACCAATCATTCAACAAATTCAAGAGGAGGGAAGACTTCAAAACTCATTTATGAGGCCAGCATTATCCTAATTCCAAAACCAAATAAAGCTACTGCAATAAAATGAAATTATAGGCCAACATTTCTGATAAATATGGATGCTAAAATCCTTAACAAAATATTAGCAAACTGCATCCAGAAATACATTAAAAAATCATACACCATGATCAAATGGAATTTATTCCAGGGATGAAAAGTTGGTACAATATTCACAAATCAATAAACATGATACAACATATGAACAAAATGAAGGATAAAAATTACCTGGTCATATGAATAGATGCAGAAAAAGAATTTGCTAACATCCTGCATCTGTTTATGGTAAAAACTCTCAGCAAAGTGGGAACAGAGGGATCATACCTCAACATAATAAAGGCCATATATGACAAACCCATATAAAATATTACACTCAATGGGCAAAAACTACAAGTGTTTCTGATAAGATCAGGAACAAGACAGGAGTGTCTGCTTTTACCACTTTTATTCAACATAGTACTGGAAGTTCTAGCAACACAAATCAGATAAGAAGAAGGAATAAAATGCATCCAAATGGGGAAAAAGAGGTAAAACTGTCATTATTTGCAGATGATATGATACTGTACATGGAAAACCCTATGGTCCTCATTAAAAAATTACCTAAACTGATAAATAAATTCAGTAAAGTAGCAGGGTACAAAATTAATGCTTAGAAATTGGTGGCATTTTTTTACAACAATAATAAACTGTTAGAAAAAGAAATTAAGAAAATGATTCCATTTCTTATTTCAGCAAAAAAGGTACCTACGAATACATTTAAGCAATGAGTAAAAGAAAGGTATGCAGAAAATTATAGGATACTGAAAAAAAGAAACTGAGCAAGACACAAATAAGTGACAGCACAGGAGGTCTGTCTGGAAACAGACGAGGCATTGTTAGTATAACAAGAATGGTTTGTGTGACATCAATGAAAATTGGCAGCCAAGGAGAGTGGACTGAAATATGCAAGAATGAACAATGATGACTTCACTGTACACTAGTCAGTGGGAGTGGTAGACACCACTGAGTGAGCATGTGTACTGTATGGCCATCATATTCAAAATGACTGTGAAAGCAGAGCAACAAATCTCCATCAAATTTTGCGTTGAGCTTGAACATTCCTCCGTGGAAACTATTCAGATGATTCAGAGGCCAAAAGTATGGGCAACTGGTGATTGGCAGCTTCATCGCCACAACACACCCACTCATACATCACATCTCACGCAGATTTTTGGTGAGACATCAAATCACCCAGATGACTCAGCCCCCCTACAGCCCAGATTTGGTGTTCTGTGACTTCTGGCTTTTCCCCAAACTAAAATTACCTTTGAAAGGAAAGAATTCAGACCATGGATGAGATTCAGGAAAATATGATGGGGCAGCTGATGGCAACTGGGAGAACTGTGTGAGGTCCCAAGATGCCTACTTTGAAGGGGACTGAGGTGTCATTGTCCTCTGTACAATGTTTTCATGTATCTTGTATCTTGTTCAATAAATGTCTCTATTTTTCATATTACATGGATGGATACTTTCTAGACAGAACTTGCATACTGTTTTCATGCATTGGAAGAATTAACATCATTAAATATCCATACTATCACCTTGGCCCATGTGGCTCATTTGGGTAGGCATCATTCAGCAAAGTCAAAGGCTGCCAGTTTGATTCCTAGTCAGGGCACATGCCTGGGTTGCAGGCTCAGTCCCCAGTTGGAGTACATAGGAAAGGCAATCAATCAATGTTTCTCACATCGATGTTTCTCCCCCTCTTTCGTTCTCCCTCTCCCGCTCTAAAAATAAGTAAATAAAATCTTTAGAAATAAAATAAAATAAAATGTCCATCTACCCATAGCAATCTATAGATTCAATATAATTCCTATTAAAATATTAATGGTATATTTCACAGATATGGAACAAATATCTCCCAAATTTATATGGAACAACAAAAGACCACACAATAGCCTCAGCAATGCTGAGAAAGAAAAACAAAGTTGGAGGGATCACACTACTTGATATCAAATCAAACTATACTACAAGTCCATTGTAATTAAAGCAGCCTGGCACTGGCATAAGAAGAGGCATATATTTAAGAGGGCAGAACATGGAGCCTAGAAATAAGCCCACAACTTTATGATCAATTAATATTTGACAAAGGACGCAAAAACAACGATGGAGTGAAGACGATCTCTTCAATAAATGGTATGGGGAAAATGGTATGGGGAGAATTGATAGGATGTCAGTTCCAAGGTTAGATAACAGGAGAGCTGGGGCTTCTGCCCCTCATATTCTCTCTCTTTTCTCTGTTCTCTCCCTCTGTCTTGGAGCCCCTGTTCTGAAGAAAGCAAGCTCTGATTTCGCGAGTAGCCTTATGGAGAGATCAACTTGTCAATGAGCTGCTGAGTCCAGAAACAGGGAGCAAGGATCTCTGGCCTGCCAACAGCCGTGTGAGTGATCACAGAAGCAGATCCTCCACAAGTGGAGTCTGTAGCTGATGGCAGCCCCAGAGCACACTTTCATTGGAGCCTAGGAGAGACTCTGGGCAGAAACATCCAGCTAAGCTGTACCTGGGTTTTTGACCCCAGAGAAACTGTGAGATAATAAACATTGTTTTAAGTTGCAATTTGTTAAGCAGCAATAGATACCTAAATCTCCACCAAAGGCATCAGTCTGGCAACTCAATTGTACAGAGTGGCTTAGTCTTCTAAGAGGAACTCTTACTTCATGCTCTCCTATTTGCCATCTTGTCAGCAACAGTGGAGCTTCACAAACAGCGCCCAGCTGTCCCAGTCTATTTATTCAATCAGAACACCCTGGCACCATCTGCCAGCAGAGATCTAGCCAACCCATTGTCAGCTATGGTAACAGAGATCCCATCTAAAGTCTTTTTGCTTCTTCAAACTCATGTTCAAGCAGAGATTCTGAAGTTCCTTTTTGGCAAGCATTTCTCCTACTGCTTCTTTAAGCCAAATAATCACATTTTCAAAACTTTGCCCTGGGGTATTCCGTGCTGTGCCATGGTGTGCCAGCTGGCCAGCCTGCTTCTCTGGAGCCAGGACCCACTTAATAGCTGGAATATTTGCTTCATTCCTTTAGTTTATTCCTGGTTTCTAAAACAGCATCCACATTAAAAAATATATAGCTCTTTCTATTATTATCAGCATTTCAAAAATAGAGAAATACTACTTTTCTTGTAAAAATCATAGATTTCTTTAAAAAGCAAACATGCAAGCACCCAGAGGAGGCAAACACCACATGTTCAGACCATGGTCAGAAAATAACAGAAGAATTAGGGTTCTGGAATAATTTAAAGAAACATTTGAGCATTTTATCAGGATACATGGGGATCTTACTATTTAAACTATTGAAATAGTCTGCTGGGCAGAATTTTGCATTACAATGTCCAATAAACCACTAAAATCACTGACTACCATTTATACTCATCGATTCTGACTGAGGAGACACAGGAAGTAAAAGTTTTTAAGAGAAAAGTTTATGCGAGACAACAAGGATTCTGAAGGTTTGGACGCAGAAAAGCAGGGGAAAACAACCTTGCTGCACTGAAGATGTGAGTTTAACGAAGACTTATAGGGCAGAAGCAGGATTCTTTTCCTCATTCATCTGATTTATATAATCTGGGCTCATGTTGACTCAAAAAATTTATATTCCTTATTCCATGTTGTTTAAATTAAAAATCATGTCTTCCACCTTCAACTGACTTTGGCCAAAACTAAACCATACATTAAACATATGAGAGGATCCATGCTCTAAGAGCAGCATACATGGTTTGAAATAGGTATGATCTGACCTAATGGTAGTTATGATTCTTAAGAAGCCAAACTAGAGAAAAATTAGGTCCACCTAATAGGTAATTTTGCTTACATGTAGATTTGTCTACATGTTAAGACAAAGATAATCTTGAAAGGGAATTAGAAACTTAGATAAACAAAACTATATTTTGTGAACCATCATCTCTAAAATTAGAATAATTTTGTTTAAATCCTCTGTTATCTCCCCAGAATTTTCACCATGATCTATAAGAAATCATACAGTGTGTTCTTTCCCATTACGCCCTCTTTTGTCACTTGGAAGAGTGGAGGTGGGCAGGATGTAGGACTGAAGATAAGCCCATCTGTCCATGCTAGCTAGGCACAGTTACTGGAGTGAATGTATTAGGAAAAGAAACAAGTCAAGTCATAGGCGCATCATAGGTTCAGTTTTTCTTATGGCCAGTGCATCTTGTGGTATATTACCGATTCTTAGGAAGGAGAGTGTTTTATTGTTCTCTCCCAGATAAAATTTGATTTTAAATGATTAGCTTAAACAGAGTTTGCCTGATATAACAGAGATTGCTCTGAACTGTAAATCTAGAGACTGGAGTGTCTATCTCAGCTTGTTTCTTGCAACATGCTGCCCTGGTTGTTATACATCAATGTTGCGATGTGAGAAGAATCTGAAATTTATGTGTCTGTGTATCTCAAAGGGTTAGCATGATAATCAATATAAAAAGTGTTTGAAAAGCCAAGAAGCTCTTCTATTGTGTGATTGTATTATTGTTATTCTTGTTATTTGAAAAATGACAGTTTCCCATAATGTGAGGTAATGATAAAATCTCATCATCAATGTTTAGAAGAGACCTAAGTGAATAATATAATGGGAAAAGGGTGCATTGGCACTTCTAATTCCTATCTTCTTCAGAGATCTCCTATTTATTTCTCTTGTCACAAGTCAGTCTGATTTATATCCAGAAAAGTCCATTTCATCTCAGGGATTCAGAAAGGCCTCTTGCAACACCCCACCCTCATATATAGCCTATACCTCTTGCTTGATGCCTAATAAAAATTCTCCAACAACGTCTTTTATTTCACAGGAAGCACTGGGCCCCTGGGCGAAATAATGCAATGACTTAAATCTACTATCAGTTGGGAATGATTGATTGCTGCGGCTTGCCCAGAAGGGAACATCAATGGTGGGTAAGGAAAAGACAGGCCACCAGGGCCCAGAGGGACACCACGTGGGAAGAGTGAGGACTTGTCGGGTTGATGGGAAGGAAACTCATGGCTATTTTATCCAAGAATGACATGCTTTAGTAAGATAGGAATTTGACACCAAATCTTCTCTTAGACGTGCTAATACATTTCCATTCCAAGCCTAAAAGCACAGAAAAGATAGATTTCAAATATGTTACATTGAGCGTTTTGTGGCTATAAAGCAAGTTTGATCCAGAAGGCTTATAACCAGAAGTCCAGTTATTTAGATTTTCAGCAAATACTGAAGGGCCATAAAAGCAAATATTAAATTCAGGGAGCTGAAATGCTGCCAGTAAGAAGAGACGTTTAAAAAATTGGCTCAGCAGTTAAGAATCCAGATTCCAGACTCCAGAAGAACATAGATTTGTAAGTTCTGCACTGGGAAGCACAATCAAATTGGATTCTGGTGTGGAAGATGAGCCATCTAATTTTTCCTTGCCTGGGGCCCCAGGAGTTTATTGTAGTAGGAAAGATATTGGGGGCTTGAGATAAATCCTCCCCCTAACAGAGGTGGGAACCTGGAGGCAGGATTGCAACAAACTTTCTGTCAAAATCTGCACAATGGAAAATTTTGAGTGAAGATATGAACAAAGGCATTAGGACTGACATAATCCCTTTCAACCTGTGAAAGCACATCTGTGCCTGTCAATTTGGGGTGGTTGCCAGGCTGCAACTGTGGGGTTACAGCCATGAGAGGATTAGATCTGAGTTGCCAGGCAGGCCAGATAACTCTCTAACAGCTTCAGGCTCAGGAATCACATTTCCTATTGGACAAAATGCTTTCCAGGGCATAACTGAACATACGGTTTCCCAGCTTCTCTCTCCACTAGCCCATGACCTTGGAAGTTACAAGCTTTTGTCATTTGGGAAAAGATTTGGGTTTTGAGTGTGTCCAACACACCCCCAGCTTAGCTTCCTGCAGAGAAGAGGCTGATCTTCCAAGTACTTCTGCCACTCCCTTTGAAAGAGGGCTGGATTGGAAGGGCCTCAGGAGTTACTTCCTGGCTCTGACTTCAAAGCTTAGATGAATGCTTGATTTAGAGCTCCAAGGCCTACACGTCTATCATCATCATCATCATCATCATCACCATCATCATCACCATCATTATAACATAAGAGCAAGTTTGCCACGCGTTTATAAATGTCCCATGACAGCAAACTTCACTGGCTTGCAGGTATAGCATGAGCTATGCTGGCACAGGAGAGGGTGGCGGTGCTTTGCCACAGGGCTCCAAGTACAAGGGGGGATGATTCAATATCGTGGAGAAAAATCCCCCCTAAGCACAGGAGGGGAGGCAGAATTTCCCTATTTCTGATGTACAGTGCACTTTTTAGTAGGAAATGGTCACTGACTGCATGCCTCTGCCATGTTGACACATTATGAGAATGCAGCACAAACTTGGGATTCAGAGAACTCAAAGGAAGCTGCAAGGAACTAGGAGAGGGAACCTGATGTTACTGTTAACAAAGCCAAGAGCTCAGGACTTCATCAGCCCACCAGACTATTAGACAGTAGGGTGAATTTCCAGGGTAATGGGTCTGTAGGTCCCTGGGGCAGAATGAGCTCAGTACATTTCTTAAAGGTAAGTGAAAATGGAAATCGTCACCTGATTGTCTTGTTTTCTTCACAGGTGAGATAAAACAGGTAATTGTGAGCTAATGAGCAGCAAAAAAGAAAGAGGGCAAGCAAAACAATAGAATAAAAAGTAGAGAAAAAGATAAATTGGGGGAATGAACAAAGGAATGTCCTGGTGTCGGTTCTCTAGAAGCATGGCCTAAAACAGGATATAGGTGCACGTGATATATTGAGACAGGACCCCCAGAAAAGGGGAGTGAGGGGAGCAGGAAGAAGCAAAGGAGTGGGCTAGGACTGAGTCTAGCCTCAGCCTGCTAAGAGCTCTACAGCGTCACTTGAACCACAGAATTGGTCTCCCCGTGAGACAGGAGCACACGGTCTTCATATCTCAGTGTCAGTAAGTCACTAGCTGAGCTTACTGGAAGGGAGCAAAAGGGGGCATAACCTTCAGGCTGATGATTCCTGTTGAGAGCAGTTCTCTGGACGTGGGGCAGCTGTGAGTCCTCAGCAGCCAACACTCACAACAGTTGGCAAATGGGTGTGTAAATGGTATCCGGGAGGACACCAACAGTATCCACTTCTAGGGCCAAATGCAGTGACAGCCAAAATTTATTCTCATTGCCAGGAAGTGCCTATTCATCTCTCAGTCCTTCATTAGATCCTGTGTGGGATAAATTCATGTGGGCTAGAGCAATGAACACCAAAATACTGGTCCATTGGATGGTTGCATCTGAATCTCCCAAAGAGCTTTTTAAGAGACATAGATGCCCAAGTGTTGCTCTCAGATACTGTAATTCACAAAGTCTGGGATGAGTTTTGGAAGTTTGCATTAAAAATATTACCCTCCCCATAACCTAGTAAATCTAGGGAAAATATTCCACATGTGCACAAGAAGACTGGCCCAAAGAAGCATGTTGAAACATTGCTCGTGATAATGAAAAACAGAAACACTCTAATGGGTCACCAATGGGGAAATAGTAAAATATATTGTGATGTTGCCATTCCATAGATTACAATATATCAATTAACACAAGTGAACTATGGCAATTTAGATAAACACGGATAAATATAGAAATCCTAAAGGTGAATGAAAAAAGTAAGGTGCAATGCAATGAAAATAATATAGTGTATATTATTATTATATTATCTATTATTTATGCTATCTATTATGTTATTATGTTATCTATCTGCTTCCAATATTTTCCACCTCCTCCACTAGAGTATCAACTCCTAGAAGGCTGGAGTTTTGTTTTATTTCGCTACTATCTAAAATTTAGTCTGCTACATAGCAGCTTTCAGATAATACTTGCTGAACATTTGAGAAGTTGAATTAACTATCAGTTCTTGTGGTGGGCACTCTTTTATTTCACTTTATTCTCAGGGATATTCTGTATTTTTAAAAAGTCTCCTTCATCCCCACCCCAACTTCCTTGAAAAGTTCTTCGAGCAAACTGCATGTTTTGTGATGATCTGAAAGTTTGGGGAACCATGAGTCTATGGTAGATGTCACTGCAGAATACAAGTTTGACTCTAAATTTAGCCTCAAGACAACTATGCTAAAACGGTTGATTAATTGAGTTTTACATTTGTTTCTTAGAAATCAAACAGCTTCAGTTAAAAAGCAAATGAAATCAATCTTTCTCTTTCTCTCTCTCTCTCTCTCTGTCTCTCCCTCTCACACACACACACAGAAACACTCATAACCAAGAGTTCAATCAGCTTGGGCTTTATCTTAACACTCTCAAATAAGATGAGCAGATGCATGCCCTTCTCGCCCCCCGCCACAGCTGCCCCTAGTTATAAAGCTAATCTTCTCAGTAAGTGGATCCAGCAGTGGAATGAAAGAGACTGTCACTGAGTAAGAGATGGCACTGCATTGAAGTGTTTATTGCTGAGTCATTGGGAATGGATTATTTAAAGGAGAGAAAAAA